>MKEJ01000046.1:0-13261 GCA_001753735.1 Embelia ribes
AAAAAAAAAACTTATTCAATGTATATTTTTAATAATTTTATCCCTTAATATTTATAAGATTGAGTTGAAAAACTATAAAATATCGTAATTATTTGATATATCCGTTATTATGTAATTTTTAATTGATGTTTCAATTTAATAATATTTATTTTACTATTTAATTGATAAATAATAAATAATATATTTTGATGTAAAAGAACGAAATAGTTAAAGAATAAGCTCGAACTCGGTCCAGGCTCCTACGTATTGAGTCCGAATAAAAAATTAAAATTTAATCAAATAAACGAGCAAAATCTGAATCCACCGCCGAAACACTTGAAACCACCTTGAAGGACCTAGAATTCGGTTGGGGTCCACTCATTTGAGGGATAATAATTTGATGTAAATTTACTTAAAACATAGCCGAGGGTAGGGATGGAGTGGATGGGTGACAACCCCAATGGGAAGACAAAATGCGTAACGATTCGCAACGTATTGATGGGCATAAATGCGGAGCGAGAGAGAGAGAGAGCCACGTAAGTGAATATAGTCCATGTATACAATCGAACGATACTTGGCCTCTATACACATGCGCTCTCTATATTCCTCCTCCTCCTCCTCCTCCTCCTCCTCCTCCTGTCTCCATTGTTTGTTTTTAACTTTCTCTCTCTCTCTCTCTCTCGATGAGAAACGACGCTCCTTCTTCCCCGGAATTCTCCCTAATTGGCCTCGATGATGTTCAAGACTTCGTTGCTGTCAGTCTCTCTCTCTCTCTCTTTCCACACACACGCGCACACACACATATTTACAGTTCTTAATAGCTGAGAAATGAATTTTGAATTTATGAATTTTATTCATATTTGCTTCAAATGTTTGTTTCTGGGAATCAGGAATTGAATAAAGAGTAATGATATACTTGGAGAAAGGCATTTGCTGAAACTGTCTGTATTGATAATTTCTTTAAAATTAGGATCCATTACATGGTACTACGGGATTTAATTATATACGTATTTGTATAGTACTATAATTTTAGCTTTCTTTATTTCTGTTACTAGAATTTTACATTTTCTTTCTTCCTATATTTTGGACCATTTTGCTTGTAGAGAAAAATTAATTAGTTGGAAATTATATTGGAATTGTGTAACTAATCATGAAAGTTGTTTCTTTGGGAATTGGGCAAAAAAGGGTTATGCCAATAGGTTTCGTAGTTTTTTCCCTTGTGAAAATCAAAAGTACAATAAAGCTTTCGATATAGGATGATCAGTTTGTTAAACCACTTTGGCACTCTCGACAATGTGGTTGTAGAGTGCTATTTTAATGATCGGAGAAGTGAGGGTTAATGGTTAAGTAGAATTTCATTGGGAAATTTAAATGGCAATCTTTTAGAATTTTCTTGGGTTTTCGGGCCTCATGGAGCTAGCTTGGTTTAGCGGAAGAATCTTGCTAAATTCTGATTGGAGGTTGATTAAAATATGCAGGCGTATGGAGAAGACTCATTAGTGTCGTTTGAACGTTTTTGCCATGTTTCCGATCTCATGCAAAAGGGAAAAAATGCTTTCCGAGACAACCGGTTCGAAGAGGTAAAATCTGCTTTCTAAAGTCATTAGTTATATACACAGAAAATTTGTTTCTTTTCTCATGTGTTTGTTACAATTATTTGAGTTATTTCTCTGTATTTGTGCCTAAATCTGGATGGAAACGAGCTAAGTGGTAAATTTACAATAAACCTAGAATTTAGATATAAGAAAAGTATTGCTCCATAGATTGATTGGTCATTGTGAAATGACCCGTTTATACATTTTCTAACACACATCCTTACAGATTTAGTTTCCAGGACTATAAGTGGTTACCAATCCTGCATATTCTAGGTTGATTTTTAGGTAAAAATTTGTAATTTGTTTTTATAATTTTGTAGCAACTTAAGGTGAATGTTGATGTTGTGCTCTTGGTGAGGCTTACTTGTTTCTTGAATGTTTCCTTTTTATTTGACTTATAAAATTTGGAGGCCAGCCGTTTAAGGAGATAGAATTCCAGTACTATCTCTTGAGGAATTTCCTTTTACCTATAAATTATAATTATTTAGAGATTTCTAATCTGATGTTAATGTTTTTTTGTAATTCGTTAGTCTTGATTCACGAACTTCAAGTTTGGCTAGCTTATAAAAAGATCTCTTAACTGATGATCGATTCTCCAATCATACAGGCAATCAGTTGTTTCTCGAGAGCTAATGCTATCAAACCAAGTGATCCTGTCATTCTAAGCAACCGATGTGCTACCTATCTCAGGTTTAGTTTCCTTTGTAAAATGTTCCCATCCAAGGTTGTCATAACATGTCTCGGACACATCGTTTGTTATGATTTTGTCTATTGTCTTATTTCATATCGTATATTGTAAGTATTTTCAGCATAGTTATTTTATATATAGTATGAAAACACAAATATCAATTAATGATACGTAAATATAGTATAGAAGTACAAAATAGACATAATTTAGCATAAGAACACAAATATCATATCAACCATTGTAAAATGTTATACATTGGGTATTTTTTATATCAATTGTTACCATTTAAATATTAAACAAAAGAAATAAATAATATTAGTACAACCGAAATTACAAAAAACATAGTCCCTTTATATCAAGGGGCTTTTTTTGCTTTATGCGGTTTGATTTTCAACCTTTCTCCTCTAACCTCAACCCCAAATTCAATTAATCTCATATTCATGAGTATAAGATTCAAATTAGATGTCAATTTGATTTATAGTTACTTCAATTTGATTGACACTTAGTTCAACCGATCAATAAATTGATTCCTCTCTTCTTCTTAATAATTGATTCCTAAATAAGTTAGGTTATTTGATTCAATTTTTGATATGGAAGTGTTGACTCACTTTCTTAATTGTTAATTTCTAGTTTTAATTTTAATTTTTAACTTATAAAGCTATGTGTATGTATATCGGTGATACATGTCCGATATATGATACGTCTCGTTTCATAGGAGATAAATGTGTATCGACCGATATCCGATCAAAATAGAGACTGAACAAGGATACATACAGAAATCTTACAAGTCAAATCATATCATACAAACGTCTCGTGTCTCGTAAGAGATTGACAACCATGTTCCTATCTTTTATCTGTACCACCATCTCCACGTGTTTTATCATTCATTTTTTGGGTTGGATAACGATGATTTGCTTTTGAACTCATAAGGTGTTCTCAATTCCTCAAGCACAGACCTGCATCCTCCTCTGAGTATAAACCAATGACAGGATTGGATCCTACAATACATGCTGAAGTACGTCTTCTTGCTATTAGCAGTACATTCAGCCCTTCCAATCCATACTGATGCAATTTGCAAACAAAAACAGATATTGATTGCAGTTGAAGCAAATAATACTTATAAAAGAGAAAAGCTTCTCCTTTCCGTTATTGTATTGCTTATTATGGAAATTCCTTTTATCATCACTCAGCTTGCGCTAAAAGATGCAGAAAAGGTTGTGAACCTTCAAAGTGACTCGGTGAAGTCATACATTTTGAAGGCCAATGCTCTCATTTTGGTAAGGAAACTTAACCATATTTCAGATTTTACATTTTCCTGGGGATGAACGTCTTGTGTGCTTGATTCATCTACATCCTTTCTTAGCTATTTTGGGACTTATTGATAATTATGAGCTTTTCATAGTTCAGTGCTAATGGCATTAAAATAGAAGGGTTAGATGGAAGAGCTTAATGCTACTATTACCACACTAATGCTATCTCGTATGGTTTGCAGTTGGAAAAATATGAGATGGCCAGCGATGTTGTACTTTCAGGTCTTCAGGTTGATCCTATGAGGTAACACATATGCTGCCCCTGGTTCTCCACATTCTTCATACTTACTTTATTTTGGCCCCGTTGTTGATGTAGTTTTCTATATACCGACTTCCTTTTTTTTTTTTGCTGGATGGCCGTGGTGATCTGTAGTGATTCTCTTAAGTCTTTAGAGAGAGTAACTGCAAGAGCATTTGGGAAGAGAGAGCATGGAAAACCTGAGCGCAATGATGACTTTGACTGTACTGTTTGTTTGAAGTTACTCTATGAGCCTGTCACAACTCCTTGTGGACATTCCTTCTGCCGCTCGTGCCTGTTTCAGACAATGGACAGAGGTGAAGTAGTAGTTTTTCTGTGTTGAATTGTTATGTAACCTCTTGACTCTGACATTTGAATGGAATGCTAGGTAATAGATGTCCACTGTGCAGAACAATTATGTATATCAGTCCCAGGACATGTGCAATTAGGTGAGTTGCTAGCTTTTTTGTATTGCAACTCTTGGCTTGCCATTTTATCTCAAGAGAAGTTATACTTCTCTGTTTCGTGTTATGAGTACGAGTCATGAGTACTTACAGCCCAGGACGAGTCTTGAGTACTTGCAGCATGATGGTTGCAATATGAACCCTCACCTTCATATACATTATCCCCCAGCTAGTGCCATCTTTATTACCTTATTTTCGATGATTTGGTGGGGTTTTTTTCCCCCATAATGTCAGAATTTTGGTTTCACGTGGTTCGGGGTTGAACTCGTTAACTTGTTTCAGTTCTTCATTGCTCTTCTGCAATCAGTCTGTTTGTCATAAGTACGATGCGATTTGCATATTCGTTCTCGATGATTTACCAAGCCAAATGACAATGTGATTCTGTTTCACTTGGAATATTTAGATTGTGATTGCTAGGGAACAAGTGTGGTTTTATGCTGTAATTCTCATTTGATAGTCTACTGCACTCTTGGACTAGAACCATTAAATTTATGCAAATAAATTTGTCAAATTCTTACCAGTGTTCTGCATAGATTGCTGACACTTTTATGCATTTTTACCTCAAGATCATGTGAAAATCCTATTCCTTTTCTCATCCCGTGTGATACCTGGAACAAGGATCATAGGCCGTGTACTTCTGGTTGAATAATATTTTTTTCCTTGATGTATCTATGCACTTGTGTGATGCGATCACGTTTGTTGGGGAAGTGTTGACGTTCTTGGTTCACATGGTTGACTACAATTTCCTACAGCTGAGTTCAGTGTGGTTGGATTGAGTCTTATGATTGAAGATTTTAGTTTGGTATATGTTAGCCTCATTTCATTGATCTAGTTTCAGCATTGTAATTTGTAATATCATAATGGGAGTTGACTCAGATAACATGTGCTTGGTGTTCACAGTGTCACTTTAAAAAGCATAATTGAGAAGAGCTTCCCTGAGGAGTATGCTGAAAGGAAGTCGGAGCATGATAGTTCAACAAATTATGGGGCTGATGTGATTCCACTTTTTGTTATGGATGTTATCCTACCATGTCAAAAGTTTCACCTGAACATATTTGAACCTCGCTACAGGCTTATGGTGAGTTGGCAATTGATTGTTCATGCAAAGTTTTTCCCTGCTATGTTGGCAGTCTGACGTCATTTATGTTGCTTTCCCTTTCTCTTAAAGAATGGCAATAGTCAATCCACCTTTTGGTTTTTTGTTTGATTTCATCCTTTTTCTTGGCTAAATTTAGGGAGAAGTGAGGGTGTTAGCTAAGCCCATTGAGAAATTAGTTGCTTCTTCATTCTAAGGTTGAATGACTTAAATTATGAGTTCAATTGTCACAGCTACACCCCATCATGCAGTCGCTAAGTGTTGTGTGCATCATATGTGCCGACACAACTTCTATACTTATCCTTTCAGTAATATAGATCAGTCTTATTTTTAGACTTAATGTTAGAAGCTTTTCCCAAATTCGCAGGTGAGGAGGATAATGGAAGGCAACCGCCGCATGGGAATGGTAAAATATTCTGGTGGCCCTTCTTTTCCTTATTTCTTTAAAGGCGCAGTGAATGCTTTTACTCCTGCATTTCCTTACCTTATTGTTGGATGACCTCTATGACAATGTAGGTAATTGGTGATTCATCTGGTTCCCTTGCTGAATTTGCTTGTGAAGTTGAGATCACCGAGTAAGTGTTGTTGTATCAATAATTATTGTCCGTCTTATTTTTAATTATCTGTCTTACATATTGCTGCAATACATTTTGTTCATCTTATATAGATGTCAGCCACTTCCAGATGGACGCTTCTTTCTAGAGGTAAAAAAAATTCTAAACAAGTTTATGCTCATATCCCGTATGGTGCTTCACATTCCTGCTTAGTCTGATGCCAATTTCAATATCAGTAGTATCATAAATCTGTTTGCTGCTTGTAATAATTCTCTTTGTTTGGGAAAAAAGAATAGAAGTCTTTCCATTCTTTGTAACACTATCTATATGTGTGGTCAAAAGCCTCCCAGCAGATTCCTCACAGGCTGACAGCTTTTAACAAGATTGATTTTTATTTGTTGTACTGCACCTTGAAGGACCTCCCTTCTCTTGAACCTTTGATTCTTGGTTTGTTTCTAGACAAGCTAATGTTTGTTTGAGTTAGATGTTCAAGACTTCTAATTGGATTTCGGAGAACATATATCTGTAATAATTTTAAAGCCCGTACACTTCCCACTAAAAGACCGGTTGGTAGTGAGGAAAGGAGCACATTATAAAGCATGGGGGTATATCACATTTAGACAATGTAAGAAGTTTTAACACTCCCCCTCCCTTGTGGGTTGATTAGGTCCAATAAGTACATATGGTAACAGTTTAATAGCAAGCCCATTAGTCGGTCGGGTAGGTAACAATAAGTAATAATATTGGTATCGGGTTTGGGCTCTGATAATGTATTATAGCCCATATAATTCCCACTAGAAGAACCTTCTTTGGTAGTAAGGAAAGGAGCATATTATAAAGCATGGTGGCTAATTACATTTAGATGATGTGGGAAGTTTGGAAAATCAATTGTACAATGTCATGCAGCTATGAAGGCATGCACATTTGGGTGTTATCTTCAACTTTGATTATTTAATAAGGGTACAATGTCATGCAGCTAGAAAGCCGGCGGAGATTCCGCATCCTCCGTAATTGGGAACAAGATGGGTTAGTATATGTATCACACAGTTTATATTATTATATACAATAGTAACTCTTCGTGATTGACATTCTTTTCTTTCTTTGGTTTGTTTTGTTTTGTTTTGTTTTTCTGCAACTTGAAGGTATCGAGTTGCTGAAGTTGAATGGGTACATGATCTATATCTAGAGGAAGGGTCAAAGGAGAGAGCAGATGTAAGTGTTTTCTGCTATTGTGCTACATCCCTTTCTTTACATTTTCAAAGTAAGATGAAATCTTAAGGGCATGCAGAAAGAAGATTAATGTTTTGTGTAGCTGAGATATTGACACTTGGAGAAATATTTCTGTGACTGACAGTTACATGAACTGACAAATCGTGCTGTTGGATATGCTCGGTCATGGATGAGGACTGCCCGAGAGGCGGCACGGCAAAAACAAGGTAAAATTTGAGCCTTTGAGGTGGAAAATAAAGATAAAGATCTCTACCGTAGCATCAAAAGATAAAGAGTATGGAAAAGTTATATCCCACAACTGGAATTGATTGAATTAATATGTTTATTATATTGCGCTTCTCTCCTTCTTATGGGGTTTAATAGAGTACATTCTCAATTTAATTATATTTCCAACTGTTACAATGTTTGAATTTGTTGTAAATGTTTTATTGAGTTAGCTTAAGAGCCTAACAAGGTAGGCTACTTGTCACTTGTTTGTAGAGCTTGAACTTGGTTTGATTTTTATAAATAAAATCTTTTGCTAAATGAAATTTTGTAGCTTGGTGGCTTAAGTGGTGGTCATGTCTTGGCGAACTAGAGTGGTTGTCTCGCAATTTTGGGTGCCTCTAAATTGATTCTTCTACCTGTGCTTCTACTTTCCTCTCATATATTTATTATATTTTTATTTTTATTTTTCGTAAAGAGAAAACAAAAATCTAAAAATAGGAAACAGAGCAGGATCAAACTGATATCCAGAAATCTCAGGGGATGCTGTAGTTTGCTTTTTTGAGTAGAACGTTTACCATATTCTCTCTCTTGTCAATGCTTTAACCTTTCCTTTAACAGTAGGAATTTGTGAAAATGCAGAATCAATGATGCCCTTTACTTTAAATAGCTCACTTGATCAATGATTTTTTATTATTTATTTATTTATTTATTTATTTTATGGCAGATAGAATTAGATTATTGGAACTTGATAAAGCAGAATCAATGATGCCCTCAACCCAAGATCCTGAGCGCTTCAGCTTTTGGGTACTTGATTTCCTATAATTGTACATCACTACATAATTATTACAATAGACATACTCGTACAGAGCGTGAACTTGGTTTGTAAAAACTTACTCAATCCATGCTTTCTTGCAGCTTGTTACTCTAACAAAACGCAGGCCGTCAGAAAGATTGGAACTCCTTCATATGAGAGATACAAATGAGGTATTGGATCTCAATTTTCCTTAGTTATATACACTCTTGCGACTCTAACAAGGTTCAAATGTTCACCAGTAGGTGTTGTCTCAAAATTAAGCACCCAGTTTTAGTATATACCAGTATGCATCATTTTGGTAAATACACTATTTGCATGTTGATATGTAGGAGAGATTTATTTTTCCAAAATATTTTATGGTCTCTATCCATCATATCAACATGTGATATGCACCAAAAATGGAGCTTATTGTTATGTACCAAAACTCTACCAAATTAATTAGTGGTGATAATATCGTTCATTAGTTGCTTTATGCTTCTGCACATATCCAGTACACATCAAAATTAAAAACTATGTCCTCGAATGTATCATCATAAACAAGAAGTAAAACTTTCAATTTGGGCTAGTGTTATTAGTTATCATGGTTCCTTTGCATTTTTTGAATCTTCCTTGTAGAGAATAAAAACAGCATTTGCTTACATGAGAGCAGAAGAACAAAGCTGCAGACTACAATAACAGAAACTGTACAATTTTACTGTTTATCTTATTAAATTGTATAATTGTTGCCCTCGTTTATAGGCTATTTGATAGTCTTTGATCCGCTGTTGTGGATCTTCGCTTTTTTGATGTGCAAAGGGATAACTTGACTATTCTTCATACCCAAACCCCTTTCAATGTTTCATTTATTGGGAAGATCTTATGCACCTCAATATTTGCTCTTTCTAAAGATTTTCTTATTCTTGGTACAACGTTCTTTTTTGTGTAAGAAGAAATGAGGAGAAAGAAAATTATCTGTATACTTTGAAAATGATCTGCTGATCAAGATTACATTTTTCCACGGCTTTTCCTTGACAAATCCTTGTGTCAACAACCAAACATACTTAAGCCAGCGATGCAAATGGACCAAGCCTGGCTGACAGTTGGGGGATTCATTTGTTTAGTGACCTGTTTAGGTTCGGCTAGTTTACTTAACGAGTCTTATTTAGATGTTCATTTTCAGCTTATTTATAAATGAACGAGTCCAGGGCGAACCCTAATGAGCCGAATTTGAGCTCTTAACGAGCCGAGTTTGAGCTCTTAATGAGCAAAGCAATAGCTTTTTATATGATAAATTGGTCTCTTTGGCTCGGCTGGTTTGTTTAGAGACTTTTTTAGGATCGGCTCATTTTGTTAACGTGTCTTATTTAGCTGTTCATGCTCAACTTATTTATCAACGAACGAGTTCAAGGCTAGCCCTAATGAGCCGAACGTTAGCTCTTAAATGAAGTCCGATCTCTTAAAGAGCAGGGCCGTAGCTTTTTATATGATAAATTGATCTGTTTCCCCCTCCTCCAAATCCAAGCTGCACACGCGCTTTTGACTTCGTTTGGTAGTTAATACCAGTAATAGCTTTTGAGGGTCCCTTTGACATTTATGCATTACTCTCCCCCTTGTCTCTAAACAAATATCTAAATTCATATTCTAATCATTATGCCTATCCACCACCTCCATAATCTATTCCATACAAGCTTGCACGTCCTACCCATACACGCTCTCAACATTTTCTCTCTCTTTTTTCCCAATACATATCTCTTCTTCTAAGCCTAAGAAAACTAAACTCTCCCATTGTCTCTCTGCTTGTGGAGAAGCTGCTTTTGGCTCATCTACTTTGAAAGTTTCCTTGCATATCAGACCAAAATGGAAACTAAGCCGAAACACCCTTTCCTTTTTCCATTTCTGTTTCTCTTTCTGTTTTCATTTATCTTTGGAAAGACTTCCGTTGTGAAAGGAGATGATCATCCCTCCCCATTTTGGAAGTTTACGCCCTCCGATAACTATCTCATCAACTGCGGATCACCCGGAAACACCTTACTTGATGATGGTAGAACTTTCAAGTCTGATCCTCAATCCTCCTCTTTCCTTTCCACCGATGAAGATATACTTGCTTCTGTCAATTCTCTTTCAGACGCTATATCTGGTCTTTCTTCCCCTTTATCAAAACCTCTATATCTCACAGCAAGAATCTTCCGCGATGAGTCAATGTATCGGTTTCTAGTCTTCAAGCAGGGCTGCCATTTTCTCCGTCTCTATTTTTATCCCCTTCCCCACCCAAACTATAACCTAACAACTGCAGTTTTTACTGTCACCACAGATAACACCATCTTGTTGCATGATTTCTCGGTGCAAGATAACACCACACTTGTATTCAAAGAGTACCTTATAAACGTCACATCGGACAGATTTACCTTAACATTCTCCCCATTGAAGAACTCGTACGCGTTTATAAACGCTATCGAGTTCATCTCTGCTCCTGATGATCTCATCTCCGATTCAGCCTCTACCGTTTCCCCAGTTGGAGAAGCGAATGGTTTGGCTAGTCATGCCTATGAAATATCATATCGGTTGAATGTGGGAGGGCCTATTATCACTCCCAAAAATGATACATTGTGGAGAACTTGGCTGTCGGATAAAGGGTTTGAGGTATTTCCACAAGGAGCTACAAATGCTTCTATTTCGCCAGATGTGATCAAGTACCCTGATGGTGGCGCCACCCCTCTTATCGCGCCGAATCCAGTGTATGCCACATTAGCACAGATGGCAGATGTGGGTGTAGTCGTCCCGAACTTTAACTTAACTTGGGTTTTCACTGTTGATCCAAGTTTTTCATACTTGATCAGAATGCACTTTTGTGATATTGTTAGTCAAGCCTTAAATGAACTATACTTCAACGTGTATGTCAATGAGTTGATGGGTGTTAAGAGCTTGGACCTCTCCACCCTCACCTCTGGCTTAGCTGTCCCTTACTACAAAGATTTCCTCATTGATCCTCCATCCATCTCGAACAGCTCGATAATGGTCCAAGTGGGCCCCACTTCAGGTGCTCAAGTTAGTGTTCCGAATGCGATTTTAAATGGGGTGGAGATCATGAAAATGAGCAACGAAGACGGAAGCTTAGATGGCTTGTTTTCCTCTAGAAGGCAACATAAAGGACTCGGATCGAAACCAAGTAAAATAGAAATAGTTGAAGTTTTGGGGTTGGCTATGGGGGTAACATTGATGGTTTTGTTCATAACTGTGATGGCAAAAAGGAGAAAAAGGTCTCAAGGGTGGAATCAAAAGAGCTTCTCTTCATGGTTGCTTCCTCTAAATGCAAGCCATTGTGGCACTTTGACGTCGAACAAAACTAAGAGAAGCAATTCAAGTTTCACTTCCTCAGGGATTGGATTGGGGAAATTCTTCACCCTCACCGAATTACGTGAAGCCACGAAGAATTTCGACGAAAGCATGGTGATTGGTGTCGGAGGGTTTGGGAAAGTGTATCTCGGGGAGTTGGGAAACGGAACGAAACTTGCAATCAAGCGCGGAAATCCAAGCTCCTCGCAAGGAATCAACGAATTCGAAACGGAAATTCAAATGCTCTCGAAGCTCTGCCACCGCCACCGCCACCGCCACCTTCTGCCACTGCTGATGTGGCGACAAAGACTTTATATTTGCATCGGGGCGGCCCGGGGTCTACACTACACTACCTCCACACTGGCGCATCCCAGGGAATAATTCACCGGGATGTGAAAACAACAAATATTATAATGGCACAAAACCGGAAGGGGCTTATTGTTAAGATCATCGATCCCCATCTTACGGGTACAATTAGTTCAGAGTGATTGATGAAGTACGTCGAAGCTGCAGAAAAGTGTTTGGCGGAGTACGGGGTGGACAGGCCATCGATGGGAGATGTTTTGTGGAACTTGGAGTTTGCTTTGCTTGCAGCTTGAAGATGCTTCAACAAAGCTTGATCTTCGCCCTCTTGAAGATGATGATGATGATGATAATGGAAATAATAAGGGTGAGATGGGTAGCGTTAATATCAGTGATGATTCAGGGTTATTAGTGATGGGTTCTCCCATATTTTCTGAAGAATTTCAAGGGAGATGAACAAGTTAAATTATGACTTTAACTTTATATTGTGTTGTGTGGAGAAGATTTAATCTTCTTCATTTCCTCTGTTAATTATGACGATTTCTTTTCCTATTTTCTTTCCGCCATTTTTGTTGTCAATAAATGACTAGCATTTCATATATAGCAGAAGAAAGATTCATAAGAATTATGCTACAAGTCCAAAATTATCGTACATTTTAGTACTCTGCCAATAAAAACACAGTTATTTAGTTGATCCACATTAGAATTGAAATTGTGATGTCAAAAAGAGATTCGCTTAAGTTCTTTCAAAAATGATTATTTGTATGTTAGAGGCGTTATGGAAAATTGGACGACCGAGTAAATAGCATAAAATAAATATTTTCACCAAGCCTTTGTGAGAAGAAAGCGAGACCAACTCAGAATGGAAAAGAAACAATAAAACAAGGAGAAAATCCAAAGGCTACATAATGGATACAACAGTTCTTGATCTTGTTCTAAATGATGAGGCTCGCCACAATTCCACAGCCGGTTCCGTCCCGTCACCATCCGTTCACTTGGTTGAGTAAATGGGCCGGTCGGTCCCGTGCGACCAGTATAAACGGTGCAATTTCAGTTTAAAATATTATTCATTCTAGAATAC
Source organism: Embelia ribes (assembly GCA_001753735.1). Lineage (NCBI taxonomy): Eukaryota > Viridiplantae > Streptophyta > Magnoliopsida > Ericales > Primulaceae > Embelia > Embelia ribes. Next base: position 12,872 of record MKEJ01000046.1, read on the forward strand.
TTAAATTTTATTTTCTGTTCTTATTACAACAATGATATGTATGGTTTCAATCTAAATTATATTTAGCCTTTGCTGCCGCAATTCAATCAGTATGCGTTCACAAGTCTTGAAAAAGTTAATGGGTCTCGAAATTTTTAGAAAAATAGGATATCGGGTCCCTTTTATATCTTACAGCCATATTAATTAATCCCTAAAATATCAAAATAGGAGACAAAACAAACATATATGAACATAAAAATATTACTTCACCCGTAAATAAATCTCATATTTGTCATTTAATTTAAGAGAGAACCTTTTTGTACATACCAGCATGCACCATTTTGGTGTTATCATTTTGTACAATAATTTAACTGATAAATATGTATTTGTACATATAATAAAATACAGGGA
>MKEJ01000051.1:0-10958 GCA_001753735.1 Embelia ribes
GCTCAAAATGTGCCACTTGTACAAATGAATGGCTAATAATTATCATTGTACATACGAGAAAAATCCCATACAAGAAAAATATCTCCGCGGAAAAAAGGTCCATTTTCGGAGTCACTTCCCCCACTTTCCTTTCACTTCTCTCTCTGAACCGAAAAATCCCTCTCTCCCTCCCTCTCTCTCTCTCTCTCTCTCTCGCTGTCTCTCTCTTTCTCCAAACCCTAGGCTATCGTTAGCGCTCGTCGGAACCCTAGCCACCGCCATTCTCCGGCGAATTAGAGGTGAATCGATCACAGTCTCTGTATCTTTAGTCGTTTTTGTTCATCATTGCATATATATTATCTGTTTGGTTGCTCAGAAAATGTATCTGTATGTGAAAGTCTGATTATTTATATCTCTGTATTATTATTTTTTAATTGTTTTTAATCAACGTGCGTGGTTGGAACTTTGTGGGAGGAGTGAGAAATGGTTCTGATTAGGGATATTTAAAAAATGGAGTAAATAATTAACTTTGTTTGAATGTTCTCATTCCTTTTTGGCCTTGTTCTCATTATACTCTGCTATTTTAACAAGGAAAAAAAATATAGGAGCGTGTCATAGACTTTGTGTAGAGGGTACCGTCATTTGACCCACTACCTGCTGGGTCTGCCTAACCAGATCCGGGCTCAAAGCGGGCCAAAGGTCCCGGGCTGGGCCCAAAGATAGACCCGAGTATCTGCTCCGTGTACTGACCAAGGTTCGTTTTTTTATTTTTTTTAAATTTAGGAAGTTGATTGTTTCTCTAATTTACACTGTCATTTGAATGTGGCTAGACGGTTTGACTGGCATGCGGATAGGCTAGGACCATACTCAGCCCAAACCCGGACCTTACCAGGTCCATAGGGCATATATCCTGAGAGTATGGTTACGAGTCCTAAATTTTCCTCAGAGACATAAAATGTGACCGAATTGCGCCCACCTCAAGACCTGCAGACTCTCGCCTGGTCCTCGTCTTGTTAGTGTGCAGTCGGGTCAAATGCTCACCCATGTCTATGTGTGTGTTTTATAAAACCATCATCAAATTAATGTCAAGAATTAACTCAATAACAATTAGTTTTGTTTATTTTTTAGCCACCAAACACCACTTGGTGGCAGATTTAGTAACATTTCAATGATCTGAGAAACAGCAATGTTCATGGACTTGTTTAACTGGATGGGTGAAACTTGAGATTCGAGCTGTTTCTGCCAACAACTATTGACAACACATACGATGAATATTCAAATAAATGGCCGTATATACATTAACTATTTCCATTTTCCGAAAGTTAAAGGCAATATCTGTTAGGTGGTTGTATTTTGTTTGTTTCTAAGGGGCTATTGATATTTGAGCCGACTATTTTCAAAAATGTCTTAGTTCACTGCATACTTTATTTATTTTTTCTTTTTCAATTCCGTCTCTTTTAAGTTTGCAATGTCTCGGAGAAGAGAGGAGTACGACATGACTGATCCCGAGCTAGAAGATTGCATATACAAGTACTATAAGGATCTAGCGGATGGAAAAATAAGAGTCAGAGTAGCTGATGGGTTCTTTCGGTGTCCTTACTGTGGTCACAATAGATCCGAATATGATTACTATGATTACAGTGAGATCCGACGACATGCTTCTCGCATCGGTTATGATGCGAAACATGCAAGATTCAAGGATAGAGCTAAACATTTAGGTTTGTTGAGGTACTTGGAGAAGCTGAGAGATTCAACGGGTCTGCATTCGAGATCTTCTACAAAATCTGATTCCAAAAGAGATGGTTACGATGACACAAAGAGGAAACATTCTATTTCTCCCACAAGAATTTCAATGAAGAACAAAAAGAGGCACATTGATAAGAAGACTACACCCATGCCCACCTCAAGGATGTCCGAACAACAGGATTCTTGTAAAAATGCCGTGGATAAAGCTACCATAAACAACAATGAATATACAGAAATTTCCAACTTGGCATCAGTTCAGTGCACCCTAAATGAGTCAAGGCGTTCTGAGCCCAAAGTTAAGGAAGAACTCATTGTCTGGCCTTGGATGGCCATTGTGGCGAATATACCCCTCGAGTACAAGGATGGTAAGTTGGTTGGAGAGAGTGGTACAAAGCAGAAAGAGGATTGGGTTGCAAGAGGATTTAACCCTGTTAAGGTTCACCCATTATGGAGCGTTAAGGGTCACTCGGGTTTTGCCATAGTTGCATTCAACAAGAATTGGGATGGGTTCAAGAATGCTATGATGTTTGAAAAGGCCTTTGAAGCAGAAAATCACGGGAGAAAAGATTGGCATAAACTTGGTAACAGAGGAGATGCCTTATATGGTTGGATTGCTCGAAGGGAAGATTATTACCAAAATGATCTTATTGGCGAATATTTGCGTAGGAATGGTGATTTAAAGACTGTTTCAGAAATTGAAATGGAAGACAAAGTAAAGGGCACGAAGCTTGTTTCCAACTTGGCAAGTACCCTTGAAATGAAGAATAAGAAATGCGAAGAGATGAAGAAAAATATAAGCAAGACGGAAAAGCGGATGGGGAATGTGATGGTGCAAAAGGAGGAGATGACTCAAAAATATGTCGACGGTATGCTAGGAAATATTTTTTTATTCTCACTGTTCACTTTACCCATTCTGTGATTGGTTGTTTAGATTTGACACATATAAGGACTAAACTGTGCCTAATCTTTTTACCTATTTCTATATTTATCCTGATATTTTTCTTAGAGCTGGAGGAATTGAAGAAAAAAGCATGCAACCTGCTAGAGCATATTTTAAATGACCATGAAAGGAGTAAATCACATCTCGAAGCAAAGAGGAAACAACTTGAGTTGGTTGAGAAAAAACTTCAAGATCGTGAAGCTCGTAATGAGAATGAAATAAGGGAGCTTAAACGTCAAAAGGAAATGGTTAGTACCTTTTATCCATACTCATCAGAAGTTGCCCTAGCACTTGCAGTCAACTTCCGCTGTTATATCATTCAATTATGTAATGTTTCTCTCTTTCTGTATTGTTGGTGTCAGACTTAAAAAATTAGTTTGATCCTGATCTCCAACAACTAACTTGTAATACATTGACAAGAGCGTTTATCCTGTTTGCATTGTCAACGTTGCGTTGTCAAGGTTGCATTATTATTGTTTACCAAAGAAAAGGACGGGTGATTGATGCGGGGCCATTGATGACTTTATGACAGAAACTTTAAATTTATTCCACAGTAGAAATTTGGTCTATCTGTCAAGAATATATGTCAAGAAACTGTATCTTATCAGGTAGTGCTTAGTTAGGTTGCCTCAAAGACGGGGTCGTGGAGTGCTGGTCCATGCTTTCTTTATTTTTCCATCCTTCCGATATTGGTGATCTCTTAACGAATTACCTGTACGGCACATCTTTATTTTTCTTTGTTAATTTCCCTGTTCCTACCAAAAGATGTAAATATACATAGTTGAGCAATATTGCGATGTGAGTGCAAACTTTTGTGAATTTTAAATTGTAAATATACGAAAGTTCATCATGTTAACTCTCTGGAGGGATCGGATGACGAAATTGAGAAATTACTGTAGGTCTTTATTCTAGAATTTGTCTGAGGTTCACCATATCTTATAATTTGCAGAAATTATGTGTAAACTGATACGGCTTATTTCTCCAGAAATATTCCCCATATATGGCCAGTAGAATGAATTTCTTATGTTGCAGGAAAAGTGCATAGTGTATTAAATGGTTTTTTCGGTGCAGAATAAGAGCGCTATTTTGGAGCAGGAGAAGGCTGACAAAAGCATGTTGAAGCTGGTTGAGGATCAGAAGGTGTGCTACAGTTTTTTTGTCTGCTTTTGTCACCAGTTTAATTTTTTTTGTAGAATGATAAAATATTTTGATTTTAATGGCAGCAAGAGAAGTTGAAACTTCACAAAAGAATTTTGGAGCTGGAAAAACAACTCGATGCCAAGCAAGCACTAGAGCTAGAGATTGAGCGCTTGAAGGGTGCTAAACTAGTAATGGAACATATGAGCAAAGACGGTGATGAGGAGCAGACGAAAAAGCTGGAATCTATTAAACAAGAGTTAGAAGAGAAGGTGGAAGAACTCGAGGGTATTGAAGATATCAATCAGGCACTCATTGTGAAGGAGCGTAAAACCAACGATGAGTTACAAGAAGCTCGAAAAACGCTTATAAGCGTAAGATTCAATTCTGTCTCTTGTGATGCTAGTACATAATTCTTTATGAACTTGAAATCGATTGTAGTTTCAATCTTGGAAACCACTGAGTACCGAGAGGCATGCATGGTGGCACTTATGAAAAACATGCTTATGAAGGTGTTTCTTTTGTATGGGTAATTTTGTTAACATTGAGCTACAGTGTATCCTGAAAAGCTCCCAGGGTAGATGCTGATGCAGACGCAAGTATTTGCTCAGGGTTATAATGCTATTTTAGTTCATTTATGCGTTGAAATTGTAGATACAATCATCTATGTGGTCTATTCGCTGATTAAGAAGTTGACAACTGAATAGTGAACATAAGTATTGTAAGTTGATGACTGACCATCTCTTTTGTGCGATGTTGGTTCATATGGAGTGGTTGATGATCTTCTTTGTAACTTACAACTTGTGCTTCTTAGTTAACATTCTTAAAATAGAATAGATGCAGTCATGCAGTAAATCTCAACATATGAGATCAGTGCAACTTTGAAGTACATATTTACTCTACCACAGATGAAGTGGCTGCTGTGGTTATCAGATTTAAACTGTATCTCTTCTAAAACCAGATCTCCAATAGAGAGCAAGTATTTATTTTATCTTTTATGTTACTTTATTTTTTGTGCATTTTACTTGTCCCAGAAAAGGGGGAAAAAAAAGGAAATCCGGTACCTTATTAATACATCAATCAATAGTTGTCCCAAAGTTTAAGAGTACGTGGAATGTGAATTTCAAAAACATATGGTGAATAATACATTTTTGTTTTTCTTTTTTCTTGTAGGGTTTGAAGGACAGCCGTGCTTTCATTTGTGTCAAGAGAATGGGAGAACTCGACGATAAACCATTCCACATAGCTGTCCAGAGAAAGTACCAAGATGAAAAGGATATGGAAGAAAAAGCAATGCAGTTGTGCTCCACGTGGGAGGATTACCTGAGGGATCCAAGCTGGCATCCATTTAAGGTCGTCGCAGTTGGAGAGCATCATGAGGTATAGACTATGCATACACAAATGCTCCTTTACGGTTAACCATGCAAATTGTTCGACATTCCTGTAGTTTCTAACCTTTGGTGTTGACATTTTCGGCAACTTTTCTTGGTTTTTGCTGTACTTCTCCTGACCTGTAATTATTGTGATTATGTATAACTTTGAATGGATTCAGTATTTTCAATAAATTCTCCTTGAATAGAGGAAAAAAACACAAATAAGCTTATGAGATGCTACCATGCAAAACCTGATATAAATCAACAATTGGCTCTGACAGGATCCATTAGCTTCATTTGTTTTACTTCCATTTTCTTTATGGGGGCCTGTTTTTGTCATTAATTTTTTTTCCCCATGCTTGTGGCTTGTTTGGTATTTTTATTTCATTTCAATTAAAATTTTAAATTTACAAAATTTGCATCAGCTATCTTTACAATTAATAAGCTGTCTTATATTCTATTTTATTTAAAGCCAAATCAAGTAAAGAAAGCAAACATATTTGTCTAAACAACATTTTCAATATAAAACCTACTCTTAAGTATACGTTTCCGCATTCTCAGATAACCATAAGTATTACTTGTTCTCCTACCTCAAATTAGTATAATTTTTTATTCAACCAAATGAGGCCTTGGGTCTCTATTAGCTTTCTTTGCTGTTTTGAGTTTCTTAAAATATCTGAATATACGACCTGTATGTGATTTTATTGCTCAGGAAATGATTGACTACGAAGATGAAAAGCTAAAAGATCTAAAGGATGAGTTTGGGGATGAACCGTGTGAAGCTGTCATCACAGCCTTGAAAGAATTAAATGAATACAACCCCAGTGGTCGGTATCCCCTTCCAGAGCTGTGGAATTCAAAGGAAGGAAAGAAGGCAAATCTGAAAGATGGAATTTCACTAATGCTTAAACAATGGAAGTTGCATAAGCGGAAGAAGAGGTAATGCCATAGGCTTAAGCTTAAGCACTTGGTGCTGGTGCTTAGTTTCATTGTAGAACTAAGCACCAAGCCTAAATTTTCCCCCATTGGACCTCAGTTTTCTTTTTACCTTTTAATTATTTCAAGTATATCACCATCTTCCCACCCTTGAACGTTAGATAGTATTATTGATTGAAGACAAGTTGAAGATAGATCTCGCTGTAGGATACTGTAGATCCTAGTCTAATGAATGTTGGATACAATATGTAACTAATGAATGCTGCTGGATAAACTAATTATATCATTTTTATACTGGAAATGATACTTTTTCTTCGTCATTGAGGATTATGAGATTCATTTGTTTCTCGTGTCGGTGAACCATATTGTGGGGTTTTCTCACGTCTTGTGTGAACTCTGTAAAACTCTCAAGTGCTATTCAGCTTTTGCTTCTATGATGATGTTCTATCTGAGGTGCAAAATTTTATATACAATGCTATAAAGTTTTTAATTTGACATTGAAGTTTATATAATTGCCTCAATTTTTGTCTGTTCATCCAATGGTAGTTGCTCGTAAATATGTTATAACTATTCATAGTACGGTTCTTCAATAGCAACTTGAACTAAGTTGGGTATTTTTATATGCTTATCCAACACATTTGGTTTCTTGAAGAAAATTTATTCTTACTTTTTTTTTTCGAAAAACATAATTTTGAAATTTTGAATACGTTGCAAAACAACTTAAAGTTTGTTTTTATCCGACTCGCTTTTTTGCTTCTCGTTACTATTATCATAATGTGATCAAATGAAGGAAGGATTTTGATATTTTTCTATATTGATAACCAAAATAAGAGTGAACTTTGTTGCGCGCAACTATGTTTGGTTGTGGTTTGCACATGTGGTTTACTTTTTAAAATTGGCAACACTGTATAAATGCGACTGGATTTGAGAAACTTTTGCTTTGACAATGTCTGCTGACATGAGATCATAAGGGACGAATTAAATTGCCTCATTTAAGCTGGTGCAACTTTGGCAGTTTCAATCTCAATTGAGGTCATATGAAGCTTGTTTTAACCAATGTTCTCGAAACACTAGCTTAGTTGCACTTAATATATTTATTCGGCATGGTGCAATTTTGATGTTGGGGACGAACCATATGAAGCTGTGATCACAGTCTCGAATCTGTCAGTCAAGTTAAGAATTGTATTGGAAAGAGTTGCAAAATCGTCCTTCAAAAGTTTATTATTTGAGTTCCAATAGGAAGGAAAATGGAAAAAATTTTGACTATCCGAAGGTGATTATTATTTCTTTTGCAAAAATTTAGGTGCAATTAGTTCATCTTTTGTTTCCTGATTGAAATTTGATATCAAATTTGCATCATGCCAGATAAAAATGTTCAGAAGTGCTCATAAGTTGGTCTTTTGAGTTATAAACAGTGGTTTCGATAATTGAAATAAGCAAAGAAGGCGGGCTTAGTCTTGGTATGATCTTGTGTGAATTTTGTTTGAGTAGGAGATTTCAACTTGGTAAAATTATCTTGCAGGAATTCTTTCACAGAAACTGTAGTAAAAACTCGAAAATCGATTCCAAAAATAAGACCAAATCATTATTTTGTGAAAATGTAAACAAATTTTTTTTTCATTCCAAGGAAGCATATGCCACCTGGGCAGGCCCACAATCACCCTCTGAACTTCGTAAACATCTCACGGCCATCTTCACTGCATTTCAAGGGCTTTTTACAGAGACAGGTTGGTGGCCCTAAAATTACAAGGGCCCTGAAATTGTGTAGTGTACATAATATAATTTGTCATAATTACTTAAAATATTTTACGTAATTCGTCAATATTAATGGCAAGTTATTTAATTTTTCAAGGAAATAATTTACTAGAGTAAATGACGAATTAGTTAAATTTTTAAATTTTCAATTCGCCATTATAGAAAGTAAATTACTTAGATTTCAAAAGATATTTATTTTATTTGAGAGAGAGATGCAAAGTCTTATGTGTACACGTGTATATGTATATATAATTCTCACTTCTACAATCAACTTTTAAAAACTCCCTATTGAGTCCATACTTAATCGATCCATATATATTGACCCATAATTTTTACCATTTCCTGATTTTAGTCATTCACCCATTACTTTATAAACACGTTGTTATCTTACCCTTCACAACCTGTTTAGAAAAATTATTTATAGATTTTTATTCCATTTTTAAATTAGGATAAAATTACAATTATTCAAAATTTTATGATAAAAAATTTTGCTTTATAAAAATAGGAGGTAAACGAGAAAAGATTTAGATATCTCAAGGGTCAAAGTGTAATTAATGTAACAGGTTTTTGTGTTTAGAAAAATTATTTATATATTTTTATTTTATTTTTAAATTAGGGTAAAATAACAATCATTCAAAATTTTACGATAAAAAGTGTGATTTTATAAAATGAGGAGGTAAACGAGAAAAGATTTAGATATCTCAAGGGTCAAAGTGTAATTAATGTAACAGGTTTTGGATGGAAAGTAATGGGGGAAGGACCAAAATCAGGAAATTATAAAAATTTTGGGCTCAATATGTATGGATCGATTAATTAGGGACTTAATAGAAAACTTATAAAAGTTGATGGTACAAGAGAAAATTATATATACATATACACGTGTACACATAAGACTTTGCATCTCTCTCTCAAATAAAATAAATATCTTTTGAAATCTAAATAATTTACCGTCTACAATGGGGAATTAAATATTTAAAATTTGAATTAATTCATTATTTACTTTGGCGAATTGATTCCTTAAAAGATTAAATAATTTATCATTAATATTGGCGAATTATCTAAATTTTTTGAGTTATTATACGGCGAATTATATTAGATGCTATGGACTGATTACGTAATTTTGTACTACCTGCCATCCATGTAAAAAGCACTGCGATAGAGGGAGGAGACACTAATGATGCCAGTAGGGATGTTGAGGAATTTATGATGGGAGACAACTATGATGTTGGTTGTGATTTTGAAAAAATGATTATGAAGGGAGACAACAAGGAGGGCATTTTCTTGGAGGAATTTAACAAATATATCCGTAATGAGAACTTCATCTATCTTAATACGAATTATCTTCTATATTTTTCAATTTTCGGTAACAAGCACTAATCCGATAGTAAGGAAGTGAGTGAGATGTTTTGTTCCAATAATAATACAGTAATTGTTATCTCTTCTTAACTTAACCCCTTTCCTTTTTCCCTTTTTGCTAGGTTTCGTTTGGTTTGGTTGGGGATAAATATATATACATATAGCTGACTGTGATATCACATTCAAGTTTGCAAGCTTGGTCAATACTTTTATTATTGTTCCTGAGCAATGTTTGGTTCAGTTTTGGAGAGCTAAAAAACTAACTTTGATGATTTTGCGGGGAGGCGGTTCCGGCTCACAACTTGCAACCAACCTTTCATGTTCGTGAGAACATTGAGAAATTTCTTAGATAATACACCAATTAGTGAAGGAATTTGTTCTTATCGGATGAAGATGGTTGATATCGTTATTGGAGATAGAGGAGGAGATGGAATGATTGGTTGTTTGTTTTGAACAAAAGGATGGAGTTTAGTCCAGATATAGGCTATTACTCCTACGAAGAGTATTCTCATCGAGACTTGGCTCAATCTTGCCATATTAAGTCCTCTCTCACCATTCCGCTTTCTGATTCTTCTGGCCGTTCAGTTGGTATACTCAAGATAGTATCATCGAATCTAGTCACTGGGGGCTGCTTTGTGACTCGCTTCGTTCTCGATAATCTGGTTTGTCTTTATACATCCCGTATAAAATGAAATGATTTCTTTTTTTTTCAAATTGAAAATAATTTTTAATAACTTTCTTTTTGAAGGAAAAGTGAATTGAGTTCATAATGTTTCGAAACATATTATTTTATGGTGGTATTTTTGGTTTTCAATTTTTTATCCTTTTAAATCTAGAATGACATATGACTAGAATAGCCTAACTCGTTTTATTTTACTATGTATTCTTTAAAGCCTATATTACTTTTTATTTAAATTTTCATCTCATTTTCTTGGCAGAACTGTGTGGAAGATTCGGATTGTTGCAAAGATACATTTCAGCATGTAAGAGGCAACTTTCAAGGATAATACCATCAATTCAACAATATTTAATTTCTTGTTGTACTCTTTTCAAGTCTCTGTCTTTGATAATTTTGCTGCATTTATGTTTTCAAGTATGATTCAGAGTACGATTCTCGTAAAAGGGCTGTTTCCGAAATCGAGGAGGTGATGCAACTGCTTGGTTGAAGTTGTTGTCTAGTTTCTGCTCAGACTTGGATGTTGTGCAACTGCTGCAGTTGTTTATCAACTAGTAGAAGATTAGATGACAATTTTAGGGCATCTTATGACGAATGCATTGAAGAAAATTTATGTACTCTGGAAAAGGGGGAAGGGGTTGTTGGCAAGGCGGCAACGTCCTCTCATAATTTGGTCTATTGTGAAGATGTTTCCCAATTCAGCATTGTCGAATATAAATTGGCTCACTTTGCCCGTTATCATAAACTGACTGCTTGCTTTGCAACTTGTTTGCGATCTAATCGTACTGGAAATCAGATTTATGTCCTAGAGTTCTTTCTGAACCCGAGCAAAGTGAATGGGAGGGGTCCAAGGGCAATGTTGATTCCGATACTTGAAGGAATGAGGAAGAATTTTCAAACCTTTCTGCTTGCTTCTGGAGAAGAAATTGGAGACAATTTATCTGTACAAGTAATTGATGCTAGATTTCCAGACAAATTTGAAATCTTGGAAATTGGGAGGCTAGATTCAATAGAAAACCACATAGTTGAAATGGATTTGTTTCACGATGGGCAAAATGTC
>MKEJ01000052.1:0-12438 GCA_001753735.1 Embelia ribes
AATTCTTAACCCAATATATTAAAAAAAAAACTATAACAATATATATAAAAAAAATGCTATAATACTTTTCATAATAGATCAAACAACGTGCTATATATTAATATTACACAAACATATTACATTCCATAGTCTAGAGAAAAAAATCGGGTAGTTACACATATGATCACTTATGATGAATTATACGTCGATAAGGATGTGACTTACAAGTTAAAGTTGATTCTGGACTTGAAGGAGTAGACATTAAGATGAAAGAGCATCCAGCTATTGAAGGTATTGTAGTGAAACAAGGTAAGTGAAGAGATGACGTAGGAATAATAGGATATGATCTGAGCAAAGTTTTTGAAGCTCTTTGAGAATTCTAGTATGTATCTTATTTTATAAAGTGTATGTAAAATTCAGAGATGAAATTTCTTAACGTGGGGAGGATGTAACGTCCCCAGAAATTTTGAGTAAATTTTTTGCATTTAATAATGTTATGCATCTCATTATAATATATTATTATTGCAACCATGATGAGGTCATAGTAGGGTATTGTGGTTGTTGTGTGGAGACTTATGGCATATCGGATTAGTTTCATTATATATGCTAAGTATTGAATTCACATTTACATATCCATTAGTGAGTTGCGAGTTCTTGTGAGTTATTTGTGGAGATATATGTTGCGTTAGAGTATAAATTCATATTATCAAGTTGTACTTTTAGATAGCATTTGTTGAGTATACTAGGAGTAATGTTGTTGTGAGAAGTTGAGCACTTGTATGAGTTGATGTGAGTATGAAACTTGCAAGTTAGTGAGGATTGTATATTGATTTGGGCTCAAGTGAGTGTTGGTTGTAGGTTGAAATTTAGTTTTGGGTTTGAGTACCAGCACGTAGAAGATGTGTATCGGAACACAGAGAATACCAGTACCCAGAGGTCAAGTATCATACATAGACCCCTTTATTTGGTTCAGAACTCACTGGAAGCCGGCACACAGAGTGGTATACTGGTAAAAAGTAATGTACTGATACACCAAGTCTCTATACCGGTACACACAATCAGTATGGAAAAGGTCATGGACCCCATTACTTTTAGATTTTATAGCACACCTTTTCACTTTATTGATCATTAATTACGAAATTAGAAGGAGGAGAGAGAAAGAGAAGGGAGAAGTGATATTTGAAGTTTGAATGTGTGATTTCATCTAGTTTATGAATGCGGATCCAAAATCTTAGTATAGATTCTTCATCCTAGAAGCGAGGAGATTATTTCCACATAAGTTTTTCTTCCGCCCCTTCCATTTAATTTATCTCAATTTCTGAACACTTCTTGTATATGAAATTTTATTTGATATTCTTGCTCCCTATGAGAAGTAGAACAACATTATATCTTAGTGTTTGATGATATGATTTAAATTTCTAGATCAAATTGAAGGGAGAAGAAGAGGTGATTTGGGGGTTTTTGACAGGAGCTTGCGAGGAGACTTTTAGCAATGCCGTAAGGTAAGAATAGCCTATAAAATAGGAATATATTTGTGAGTTTGGGTGAGTCTCTAATTGTGTAGTTAGGGTAAATTTAATTACTTTCTTTGCGAGTAATGTTTATATAAAGTTTTATGTGTCAGAAATTAATATGGATGGATCAAAGTACGTTCGTTGAGATTTTATATGAAATTTACATTGCTACATATCTATTTCATGATTAGCGAGTATTTGGCATAACATGGCTGTGTTTATATTAAAAAGTGAGTTTTTACATTAATATTTATCGAGTGAAAATGTGAGTTTTTGAAAAGTAAGAATTGGCGAGAAAAGTGAGAATTGGCGAGAAAAGTGAGAATTGGAGAGAAAAGCGAGATTGGCAAGAAAAATGAGTTTTTGCGAGAAATTGAAAAGAAATAATGGTATTGAATTTAAAGGTGGGATTTTAAAGGAGAAATGGATTTTAATGCATGAGTTTCATTGAATTGCAGGTTAAGTCATTTTATATTTCTTTTCGTGACTGTGTCACTTTTTCATATTGAGAAAGTGAAGTCTCGGCGGCTTACCGTGAAAGTCATAAAACTTGATCAGGGATACACAATAATCACGTCAAACGAGAGGCGAATTATAACATAGGTTCTACAAGGTAGTCCTATGATTTTTATAAAATTGCGAGAGATACTCATCCCAAATTTCTAGCGAGCTACAAGTTGTGAGTCTTTGTGGGTGGGTGTGAGTACATGTACGTATTCACGGGTTTGCATTACATCGATATTACATTATATTTTATTATTATTTTGTGGCATAGATATTACACTTGTAAGCATTGTACAACATCACATATATCATCTTATTTTGGAGACTAATTTATATACATCATTTTTTACTTTTGTAAATACTTATACTACAGGTGCCGAGACTAGGAGCCGTACCATTGAGGGTAATTTCGTGCATTGATGTATCAGCCCCATTAATGTTGTATTATTTCAAAGGCTTAATGGAATGTATTTGTTTTATACATTAGTGGGATAGTGTGGACGAGATGTATTTTTAGTGCCCGAGGGGCTCGTGTATTACATTCTGTTGTTAATCTATATTGGCAAGAGTCATGTAAGGGTGAGAACAAAATGTAATATACCTTACCAGTGTTGTGCATGTAGCTGATATTGTATTTTATAAACTGGGAGTTTACTTTTATCATTACTAGGTTGATATTTTATTTTATGCACACTCTGATTGATATATGTAAATAAGTTATAGAATGTAAGATCGGTAAGTAGTGGTATTAGTGTGGATTCCCTATTTTTATTTTCAAAGCCAAATAAAAATTTTCATTCTCTTTTACCTAAAAATAGAATATACTCACCTTCCAAGATCTCTAGTGGGTTTGGGGCTTGCTCGGGTCTTCTAGAAAAATTGGGGTGTGACATGACTTTTGGGTCCACATGTACCAAAGTGCTCATTGAGAGAGAGGGAGAGTGTCAACTTCTATATAGGACCTGTACCATCCAGGAGTATTACCCTCCTTAGCAAATATTATCACCCTTATTTAAAATATTGTAATACTTATTCAATATGTTGTCATCTCACTTTTTTGTCAATATGTTATCATTTTTGTGCTTTGACCATTTTACAACTGGGAAAGTTGCTTTGAAAGGACAAAAAATATGACATTTTCAAAATGAATATTAATGTGTAATGATTTTTGTCCGCCAATTTTAATTTTATTAATTATATTTAATAATTTTTATGCTATATTATATCTCTATGTGATATTTGTATTTGTATAATATAAAATTACACTACTTAAAACACTTACGATAGGCAAGACGATACTAAGCTAGACACAAAAATATAAAAAATTAGACTCTACCGAGACACGATATAACACCATGTAAATAAAAGTGAATAAGTGATATAAATTGTAAACTGGGGGCACTAAAATTATGATGAACTGAAAGATGAAAGGGAAAGTTAATTATTCTACCTTTTCTTTCCATTCATTGTAAGTCCTTTTTTTTCTTATACCTACATTCCCAGGGAGAGAGGAAGGGAGAATATGAGAATACACCCACTTGCAAGAACCATCTAATCTAAGAGGAGTACCCCGAGGAGAAAACTAATTGTGGATTCGGAATCCTCTCCTCGTTCCTATCATTTTGACGTAAATATTAATCTCCAATTATTCGGATTGTTCATACCCACTATTATTCTAATTCATCAAAACTATATTCAAATAATGAATTTTCATTAAGATTACCATTATTCATGAGAATTCTCGCTTAATTTTGATTATAGGTTTGTACTTGAAGGGCAATTATGGTTTAAATTTCAAGTTTTCCGAGGACAATCATTCGTTATCGCATAAAATACATGGTGGAAAATCCAATCCGATTCCATTCAAAACTTTGCATCAACTCTATTTTGGTGGCTGTGAAAAACTGTAAAAATTGATGTTTTAAGAAGCTGTGTTTTGGCCTATCACGGGTTTCGCTTTGCTTGACAATCGTGGGCATGGTGTCTGGGAACCATAGCATGGTGTTTTTGGACTGTGGGCACGGTACTACTACAGAATGGGCAAAATTGAATATGTTTAGACTTAGAGATATAAAACGTATCCACGTTTAATCCAAATCATACAGTAGAAATCATTTGTAAATGGACATTAAATAGTTATGAATGTGTTAGAATTCCAATGACATAATTGAACTATAAATATGATTACATGTCTTACGTGTTTGATTGAACATAGGCATGGTTATGATAGAATTAGGGAGTAGGACTGTTTACTCTAAACTCTTATGTTATAGGTAGTTGTGGTTGTTGGCACGTGGAAGAACGTATATTCCGTGGTGACTATAACACGCGGAGGCATGTATGTTCTTTGGTGGTCGTGACATATGTTGGAACGTATATTCTATGTTGGGCGTAGTGTACGGAGTCCGTGTTGGCCATATCCTATGAGTACTCATGTCTTGACCCTCAAAAGGGTCATTGGCCTCGAAAATAGCATTTTTAAGTGGTCGACAGTGTGTGGAAGGACAATATATCCCGGCTTTTAGATGTGATACTTTGTAGATGATTGAGATGTGGTTAGTTGTAGCAGTATAGTTATAGATGTTATATAGTAATTTTCTATACTTTCACTTATTGTTGTCACATGTTACATTATCATTCATATCTTGTTTCTTTAGAATTGTATACTAGTTTATGACTCGTGTCTGCTTGGTTGTTTTTCCTACTTTATTTTGTATGAAAATACCAAGCAGAACCAGGGGTTGGGAGTCATGAGAACCATGGATATGACAGATTGGAGCTTACTTAGGGATCATCTAACTTTATTATTTATTAAGTACTTTATTTCTTTTTTTCCAGATAGTGTAGGCCTACGAGTCAAATTGGGTTGTGATTTAATTTATTTGAATGATGAAGTATGGCAAAAAAAATATGATAATAAGGCTAGTTGACTTATGTTTATTATCCTTACATTTGAGCAGTTTTTAATCATAAAACATGATTGTTAGCTATTTTATTTGATTATATGATATGGTTGGGTGTAAAGACGTACTCGAGATTGCTAGAAATTTGGGGGGATTACACCTGCAATAAAAAAAAATTTATTTTTGAGAGCAAGACAATATGAACAAAACAAATTAAAGTTATAAAACAATTAACTAAAAAGTCTTGCCCTTAGTGGTGATTCCAGTAGTTTTGTTTTCTCTCATAATTCATAATAATCAAACTTCATCTAAATTTAATTATAATTCACTAGTGCTCTAAATCTAGTTTAATTCAATTTAGAGTGTAATTGGGTGATATCAAACATTGTAACTACTTCTAAACGATTTGTAAACCAATTAGACAGATTAATAATCCTAGAATTTATAATTAATCTATTTCGGGTCAAATTATACAATCCTGTTCAATCAATATTCATTAGGGAATAGGTTTACTATCTTTATCACCTTAGGGTAAGAAAGAAAGACCAAGTATTCATAGCAGAATTAAAAGAACAATAATAATTAAAGAAAATATGAATTGAAATAAACTTATAGACTTTTATTATTAGATGCAGAAAGAGGAGAAGAACAATGCTTAGGAGCTGTCACAAGTCTCCTAGGGAGAGAGACTCTCTTAAATTATAGAAGAGAACAATGAAAGAATGAATAATAGTGTATATGATGAAAAAAAATGTATGAAGGCTAGGTTTATAAGCATCTACAAAAGATTAGGGTTAAATCTGGAACCTTGGATTTTACTTACATCATATTTTCAGAATAGGTAAATATAATAAAGATTGCCCCGAAATTCACATGTAAAAAATCACAATTTCCTATTTTGACCCAGTTGGACTTTGACTAGCCAAACCACCTCTGAAGTGAACAACTCTACACCCTTTTACGAGAAAAGCCATAACTTGCTCTAGAAAATTTGGAATTAAAATCGTGTAAATCGTTGCAAAGATAATTAAATGAGCCTTCTAACCATTGAAAAAGTCTTCCAAAATTTTCTAGTAATTCATTAAAACTAGGCTCTTCGATACACTTTCAACGAATGAGTGACCAAATTGTTCTCTCAAAGTTTCTCAAGACTTATTATTTTTACTTCTAAATATCAAATCATCATCCAAACATAATTATTTTCCTCATAACTTCTAAAGTATCTCAAATAGTCTTTAAATTATCTCATTTTATGCCATAATTCTGCAAATAATATGCAAATATGTAATGTCGAAACATAACAAGTTTGATACGTTAAATCCAAGATAAATACCTAAAATATATGAAATAATCACTTATTTTATACATTTTTATGGCTTAATCAATAGATAATATGATGAAAATAAAAAATAAAAAATAGAAATTTTGTAAAATAGAGATAGAGTCTATTTTTTTTATATTTTAAAAAATTTATTAAAAGAATTTGATGCAAACACTAGTCTTTAGCTATTGAGTCCCCAAATTTGCAAGTAAATAAATATTTCCATGTGATTCTATTCCTTTTCCCTTTTTTTTTCATTGTTAATTGATGTCCTTGGATCATTGGCCTCAAAATTGATGATTGAGTGCTAGTCCTTCTTTTTCCCGAATCGGTCAAAATAAATTAGCTGGCTTGCAACATCACAAGCTAATAGCTATTGAAAGAAAAAAGTATTTCAACTTTTGTTACATGCGAAAGTCAAAATTGATGATTGAGTGCTAGTCCATATTTTTCCCCAGCCATTCAAAATAAATTAGTTGGCTTTACTTTAGCATGACTATATCCGTATATCATTTGAATAAAAAAAAATATTTCAGCTGCGAAAAGCTAAAATATATTTTTTCAGCTGAAATATTTTTTTTCTTTCATTCAAATGAAATACTTTTTTCTTTCGTTCAAATGATTAGCTACTAGCTAGTGATGTTGCAATATAGTCATGCTAAACTAAAGCCAACTAATTTATTTTGACTGATTCGGGAAAAAATGGACTAGCACTCAATCATCAATTTTGACGCCAATGATCCAAGGACATCAATTAACAATAAAAAAAAAAAAAGGGAAAAGGAATAGAATCACATGGAAATATTTATTTACATGCACAATTAATTAAAGAGATTCCCGTCTAACTAGCATTTCCCATTTTCAAAATTTTTTAGCTCAGTAATGTGAACAATCATGAGAAACTAATTACTTCATGTCATTAATAAGGTCCACTTTTTCCCTTTGACCACTTTTTGGACGTGCCTTTCAACAGTTCCAAAAGGTTGAAAAAAATATTTAGATGGATTTAATTGTAATAAGATTGAATATGTGAAAAACCACTTTATATGATTAGTGGGTCTACGTAGCTTCACTCATCAAGTTTAAAGCAATCTTTATATAAATATCCCCTTTAGATAAATGAGTTAATTATACTATGGTCTCATTGTACAAAAAAACATTTCTATTTTGGACCTAAAATTTGAAAATATAACTACTACAAAATCGGCCCCAAATATGAACAATAGTCAATCCTTGACAGAAAATATCACAAAGCTAAAAGCAAAGAGGAATATAAATTTGTTTGATTGCAACTTTTAATAATTAGTTTAGCTTATTTCAAACTAATAAAGAATGTATATGCATTCAGTTTAATTTATTTATTCATTTTTGGTCAAAATAGCAAAAAGACTCCACTTGTACACCAACTTTTGAACAAAGAGAAAAGAAACACTCAAATGTAAAAGCTACAACTAAACAAGCGCAAAATACAAATAATATCCGTTGGCAATGTAGTCCTAATTTGAAATTGTTTTTTAAACTCTGTGATTCCATTCAAAAATTTGGAACTAAGAGGACCAAAAAGAAACTACTTTCTTTTTACTATTGGACTACTATTGTAAAAACCTAAATAAAACAATTCTCTTCTAGTTTGCCTTTTCTCATTCAATTAAAGATATAGGGTTTGACACCAAGGTTGGCTGTATCACACTAGAGTACGTGGGGATACAAATGAATGAAAGTTTTAATGTATAAATTCGGGCTCGACTGATTAAGAATTCGTTTTGGTCTTTTTTATTTATAAATAAGTTGCGTTTTAATAGTAAATTTGATTTATTTGATAAACGAATCGAGTTCGAATAACTAGTGGCTCAGCTCGTTGAAGACTTGAGCTCATTTAATTTATTTTAAAATTAAAAAAAAATACATATTTTTTCGAGATTATAAAAGTAAGTATTCTTACATAAACATATATATGCTAGTAGTTTATTATTATCTTTCATTACTCTATGCACTTTTTTATAATTATTTTTGCCTTTTTTTTAACAGATAAAATTAATATAAAATAATAATATTTTCTTCAAAAATGAAGCTAAAAAATAATGTAAATATTTCATGTCATATATATGCTTGTAGGTTGTTATTCGATTTAACTTCATAATGATCTTGCTAGTATAAATTTTTTAGAATATTTGATTTCTCTATTCACTTACTGATAGGCAGGAATATAAAATAATCGAGCGCTCGTGAACTAACTTGGGCTCGGCTCAGTGTGAGAGTCGACTTAGCTCGAGCTCGTTTATTTATAAATAAGCCAAATCCAAAAAAATATGAATCGTAAAGTATATGAGCAAAGTACGAACAACTCAGGACTCAACTTAACTTATTTGCAATCCTAACAGTAGCTCTATGCACAACATTGCTTTGCAAAAGAGAGAATTAGTGATCAACTTAACGAGAGGCAAAGTGCAACAAAATATGGGTCCAAGTTTTAATTTATTGAGTCTAACACCATAGACGAGGACCGTTACTAACCCTTTTCCTTTTGTTTTTTTTAAGTTAAATTTTCATCTTTCACACTAGATAAAAGTTACACTTTAATGCCTAAAAGCTTTTTAATTCTAAAAATAAAGTCTGTGGCCTTATAAACTAGTGACAGTGTAGCCAACCCCTATCATGAATATTTGGAAATTTCTGATAGCCATTTGAATTTACCTCATTAAGTAGTAGATATGATCAATCACAGAAACAAACAAGTAATCTAGAACTATGATTCTCACCAAATATGATTTAACAAGAGGTTGACAAATCTGCTTTTATATGACTTACAAAAAAAAAAAAGTTTGATTTTATATGAAAATCCGGACATTGTTGATGCAACTAACCTTCTCTTTAAGTTAACTCAATAGAGGATGAGACCGTGTATCGCAAAATGAAATATACTCTAGATATCCTTGTCGATATTTTAATATTAGCAAGCTCTGATTCATATCATAGTATGATTAAGGTAAGGACTTGCACATGTCAAAACTATTTCTATTGCGATTATGTTTAGTGATAAGAATGAGGGTTGTTTTCCTAAATGGATCCCTAATTTGTTTTTGGGTGTAATTGATCCCTCATATATCGAGGTGTTATCCATTGATATTTGTTAAAATTTTAGAAACATCCCAAAACTGTATGTTTCTTTCAATAAGCTCCTCAAAATGGTCTACTCAACATTAAACTTCCTTTTTATGTTCTTGGATGCATAAAATCAATCTCAACACAAGTTACACAAATCGCAAATCTCACATAGCATTTGACAACAAAAATACTAGTAATTTTGACTACTAAAAGAGTGGTGTAGCTCAATATATGCGTAAGATTTTTACATCAAATAATAATAATAATAATAATAATAGTGATTGAGAAACGTAAAGGCTCTGTTGCTTCAACAAAAAAATAATGAGCTATTAAAGTATTATTAAGTGGAAAACATTTGGGTAGAAAAAGAAAAATTCTTTATATTTATCTTTTGGGGAATTTGAGTAGCTAACAAGAATGATAAATTAAATATAAACGACAATTAAATAAAAAGATCTTTGAGTTTTAGCATCAATCACTTTTGTCAATGGCTTTTAATTGAAGCAATGGCATCCCTGGTTTTTCATTACTTCAAAATATTCACCATCACAATTATTGAGTGGCTAGTGTGTCAATATTTTATAAACTATGACATAACAATTACTGGGGGAAAAAAACAAAAAAAAAAAGCTAAAACAAGGCTTCAATTGGGAGGCAAGGAAGAACTGGGATTTAGAGTGAAAGACCAACATCTTCACTTAGGAACTAAATTGATGCTCCTGTTCGCGCTCTTACCTTTTTTTTTAACTACAAGACTGACGCTTTCCCGCTTCTATTCTGAGACTTGGCTTCGGACTTAGCTCAGGAATAATTTTTTGAAGGAATAATGGAGCTTTTTATTTCAAGAATAAATTCAAATTGAGAATACTGATTAACTCAAGCACAAACATTTATTTGTCCCATCAACAATATGAAAATTGTAATGAACACAAAGATAAAAGTAATTCCATCCCACATCTCTATTTCACAGAAGAAATTAGAAACAATGGACGAGGATGATGATAAAAATAAGAAGAAATCAAATTAAATGGAAACCAGAATGAGATTTAATTCAAGCCAGATTTCTCTCATAGAAAAAGCCACAAGGGCAAAGGCTGCAAAATTGTTTTATCACTAGTACATAATCATTCCTTATATTTACAATCCTCTAAGGAGGAAAAAATTGGAGGAAGAAAAAAAAAAGCCAAAACAAGTACATGAAATTGAAGAAAAAAAAAAAGGAAATCATTCATGCCAACAAAGTAGCATGACTACACATCTCTTTATTATGTAAAGCTTTGCTCTTTGCTCTCTCAGAACCTCTCCAACCCCTCTACTTGCCATCCTCCTATTGGATGCACTTCCCATCTTCATAAATTTTAAATTTAGAGAGAGGGAATATATAGAGAGATAAAAATGTGGTACCTTGTTTTTTCTTTTTGAAGATGTTTGAATGAAGCTCAGGGGCTGAGAGCAATTTATTTATATAGGGGGGAAGTTGCAGACTACTATGTGGTCTCAGAGTCCCAGCTAGCGTATTTGTGTATTTTAATGTATTAAATTATTTAATTAAACAGACAACTACCAAGGGATTTTTAAATGGATGGGAGAAGTGAATTTCAAAATTCTGTAATCGGTTTGTCTGTGCCTTTTAAATTTTAAAATTATATAATTGATCCATTTATCCCAATAATTACATATATGTTGTATCTAATATAATTCATCATATTAAATGACGAATTACTTAAAATATTTTACGTAATTCATCAACAGTAATAGGGGTTTATTTAATTTTTCAAGGAAACAATTCGCCAAGGTAAATGACAAATTAGTTAAATTTTTAAATCTTCAATTCACCAAGGTAAATGACGAATTACTTAGATTTCAAAAGATATTTATTTTATTTGAGAGAGAGATGCAAAGTCTTATGTGTACACGTGTGTGTGTATTTATATTCACTTCTACAATTAATTTTTAAAAGCTCCCTATTGAGTCCCTAATTAATCGATCCATACATATTGAGCCCTTAATTTTTATTATTTCTCGATTTTGGTCATTCACCCATTACTTTTTAAACACTGTAATTAATGTAACAGGTTTTTGTGTTTAGAAAAATTATTTATATATTTTTATTTTATTTTTAAATTAGGATAAAATAACAATTATTCAAAGTTTTATAATAAAAATTTTGACTTTATAAAAATGAGAAGGTAAACGTGAAAAGATGTAGATATCTTAAGAGTCCAAGTGTAATTAATGTAACAGGTTTTTGTGTTTAGAAAAATTATTTATTTATATATATATATATATATATTTAAATAACGGTAAAATAACAATTATTCAAAATTTTACGATAAAAAGTGTGACTTTATAAAAATGAGAAGGTAAACGAGAAAAGATTTAAATATCTCAAGGGTCAAAGTGTAATTAATGTAATAGGTTACGTGTTTAGAAAAATTATTAATATATTTTTATTTCATTTTTAAATTAGGGTAAAATAACAATCATTTACGATAAAAAGTGTGACTTTATAAAATGAGGAGCTAAACTTAGATATCTCAAAGGTCAAAGTGTAATTAATGTAACAGGTTTTGGAGGGAAAGTAATGATGAAATGACCAAAATCATGAAATGATAAAAATTAATTAGGGACTCAATATGAATCTTTTAAAAATTAATGGTAGAAGTGAAAATTATATATGCATATATACGTTTAAACGTAAGACTTAGCATATGTCTCTGTTAAATAAAATAAATATTTTTTGAAATCTAAGTAATTCACCTCCTATAACAGCGAATTAAATATTTAAAATTTTAACTGGGTCGTTGTTTACTTTGGCAAATTGATTCCTTAAAAAATTAAATAATTCGCTATTAATATTGGTAAATTATGTAAAATATTTTAAATAATTCGCCATATGATATAGCGAATTATACTAGATGTACTAGATATTATATATAATAAACTAGAAGGAGAGTCTCCTTGTAATTTTGTGCCATGTGGCACTATATATAAGTGATACGTGTAATCTTATTAATTATTAAAATAAAAAGTAATTTAATAAAAATTTGAAGTTGCATGCCTAATTAACACAACTAAATACATGTTATTGCATGTACACCTTTAAATAATA
>MKEJ01000053.1:0-12222 GCA_001753735.1 Embelia ribes
ATTTATTCATTTATTATTATTTTTTTTTTACGATAGATAGATAGATAAACTCGTGGCGTTTCGTCTTACACAATTGGAACCGGATAATAAAAGCTAGCTTGCATTTAAATCTTGCATGGTAAACATCATAATTTTCATACACACCTATCAATTCAATTATGTTTAGAAAAATAAAATAAAATTGTATCTCATTTACCTATAAAATTTATCCAAATACCTTATCCGATAATTAATGTGAATGCATATACGACACAACTTATTTGATACTTTATGATGCATTACATCATATGTAATGCATTTTCATAAAAAATGAAAATGTTTTTTTCGTAGATTTTATGGTTAGATGTAAAATTATTTAAATATACATTATGTAGAACCACTTAAGAGTACTTGGATATTATTCTAGTTACTTAAATCAATGGTGGGCACATGATTTACAAGTAGGAGGCCGAATCCACATTATATTTACAAGTTTTTTTTTTTTTTTGGGAAGAAATCGACTATAGAAATAATAAAATATTTTCAAACTTTTTACAAATATTTCGCAGGAATTTGAGGGATCCATAGTCTTGCCACCTCCCTACCCCACTCATCTGACCACCTATGACTTAAATTGCATGGTGGTTGCATATTGAAAATGATTGGCCACCCGATAATATGTACTATGTAGGGTTGCACCATATTAGTTTCCTTTGGTTTTGACTCTCTCATTACGCATGCATGCCTAATTATACCATGTAGTAGTAATGTTTTCTTTTTACAATATTTAATTTATTTTTATTGCAAAAGGCTGTCAGATAACTAGTGCAACAAAAGTCTACTCTTATTTGTTTGGAGATAAGTTACTGTAATATGTAGAAGTTTAATATCCTTAATTGCAATTTCCATATTCTCAAACATACAAAAGCGGAGCTGAGGCGGGTATGAGGAAATGGTATGTTCCGTATGGATAATTGGACACAATATCAAGATAAAAATGAACAATTTAGATTTGCTTAGTTTGACATAAGGATTTTTCTGAATCTTAGATGGTGCTATGCTACTTGGCACTTTAAAAATATTCATATACTATTTACCAGTGTAAATGTCTTAAAAAATTAAATAATATTTCGTATAATGTCATAATTAATACAAATGGTGAATCACTTTGATCGTGGTTAGCTTATAATTTCGCCATTTATTTTCCCAATCATCTTACAAGCATCAATATTTGTTTACTATATAATGATAATAAAATTTCTATCGAGAAATTGCTAGCTATAAGTATACATGGGCAAAGCCAGCCTCCAATTATATATATATGTATATGTATGTATATATATATCACACCGTCGGTGCCTTATAAATTATTTTCTGTGAGAATTTAGTAGTAACTAAGGCATTGGCTCCCTCGGCTTGCAACCAACCAATCTTGTAAGCCCCTCCTCTAATTATTAGTTGCCCCATGACTACATGTACCCTACACAAACCCCTACTCTTCCCAAAATATCCCTCACACCTAATAGAAATTCCACAAACAGCCCAGTCAAAGTCTCAAAATTTTTGTCAAAGAAGGTAAACTATGAACAAAGTCACGTTTCATGTTCTTCTATTGGATTTTGTGATTTAATTCTTGTCATTAGCTATCGGTTTTATTGATTTCTTAATCGATCTTCAAGATTTTAAGATATATATATAGGGCTATATTCATGAATTTAATTGATGTTATTGATTATAGTTAATTGCTAGAATTATTATTTTAAGCCAAAATTTTGTGAGTATTGAGACCTAAAGCAACATTTAGGATGATCCAAACACTAATTGGAACTAGCATTGGTAGTTTGAATGAAATTTTCGAAAAGTATTCGTCGTTCTTTTTCTTTTATAATACAAAATGGTGAATCACATGAATGGTCCAAATAGTTTTGACACGAGTTTTATTTGGTCCCTTTAGTTTCAATTGCAACACTACTAGTTCCTGAATTTGAAGGTGATTGATTTGGTCCTCAAATTTTATGGAAAAGTGACATCTCTGGTCCCATTCATATTTTTTTTTCTAATATTGAAAATCTTAGAATGCTCAAGTTTATAAATGATGGCAACAACTATAGTCGCAGAGAGACTCATTGATCCCTAAATGAACTATATATGGGTTGTGTGATTTGTTTCGTCATTCATTAACTCTGTCCTTTGAAAGGACCGATTATGTCACATTCTCAAATTTGGGACTATTAGTATTGAAATGGAAACAACAAAGATCACGTAGAGTTTCGGTTATTATTAGGGGGACCATGGTGGTAGTTACCACTTAAAAAAACCCATACCAACTACCAATAACATTCCAAATCCAAATGGCATTGAAAAAGTTCACAAGGGGCATATATGTCCAATTTTAAATCTAATTACCAAAGTAAATATAAAAAATTCGTTGCCCCTTCTTACTATTATTATATTACTTAAAACTTTTAAAATTTTATTTTTTTGAAATAAGTAATCATGTTAAAATCAAGAGCGCTTTAAGGGACCAAATCTCGCACAAAACCCTATTGAGAGCCCGTCAAAATAAAATCTACGAAATCCACAAAATGGCCTACATACAAATAAGAGCGAGTAGTCCATAAAACTCCATACAAAAAGAGAAATAAGAATTTTCCCTTTCAATATAGTTATAAATTTTTCTATTCACTAAAATATTCTCAAGTTTTTCTCGCACCAAATATTTTACATAAAAAAATAAAATAATACGTCAAAGTTCGTACCACGAGTGTCTCGGACAAATATGCCCCTAACTATATATAAGATTAATAACTGAATTTGAAATAGCGCACGGCATATTTGTTATTGACCAAAATATTTAGTATAATTTTTTTGACCATTGTTATTAATTTATGACCATCACCTTCCTCTCTTAAAAAGAGGAAAATATAGTAGTAATAATAATAATATATAAAAACAAAAGGTGGTAGATGCATGAGCGAACAATCTATCCAAGTTTTACCCAAACCCCATAAATACAAAAGTAAACATNNAAAAAAAAAAGATATTTTTTTATTATATTAATAAGTCCGAATTAAACTTATTTCTACTTAAATTTATTCTAAAATAAGTCTAAATTTAATTTATCGAGTAAAGAGTAATTTACAAACAAATCAATTATAAGTATATTTTTGTTTTTTAGTTATAAACGATCCATTTTTGTAAATAATTTAAAAATAACTCATTTTAGTAAATAGCTTGACAAGTAATCCATTTTTATACAAAAATAATGTTATGTTATAAACTAAAATTGTCATTTGAATTTCAAAACTGTCAAATAATTGGAGAGGTGAAAATTTTTAATCTTGCCTAAATTGGGTAATTTTTCTTTTGCGGTACAGTTTCAACTTTTTTCCCCAACTCTTAAAACATTCCCAACAGACTAAGTAAATCAATATTTTTAATTATTTTAGTTATAAAATGTTACAAAAACTGAAAAAAATGGCATACATTAAATTTTATAAAACCATTAGCGATTAGCTAATCTAATAGCTAAATTTGGCGGGCTTTTTATACAAATGGATAGGTGAGCCCAAAAATTACGTAATTAGTTTATCTTTTCCCATAATTCCATATGTGGTATACCTAATATAATTCGCCATATCATATGGTAAATTACTTAAATTTTTTATATAATTCACCAATATTAATGATGGATTATTTAATTTATTAAGAAACTAATTCGTCAAACTAAATAACGAATTAGTTTAAATTTTAAATCCTTAATTCAATATTATAGACGACGAATTACTTAGATTTCAATGGTTAAAGGTAATTAATGTAACAGGTTTTTGTGTTTAGAAAAATTATTTATATATTTTTATTTTATTTTTAAATTCAAGTAAAATGACAATTATTCAAAACTTTATGATAAACAGTGTGACTTTATACAATGAGGAGGTAAACGATAAAATATTTAGATATCTCAAGAGTCAAAGTGTAATTAATATAACAGGTTTTAGATGGAAATTAATATGGAAATGGCCAAAATCGGAAAAATGATAAAAATGATAGACTAAATGGATCGGTTAATTAGGGACTCAATAAGAAGCTTTTTAATGTTGATGCTAAAAGTGAAAATTGTATATACATATCCACTTGTACACAAGACTTTGCACATCTCTCTTATATGAAACAAATATATTTTGAAATCTAAGTTATTCGTTTTCTAAAGCGGTGAATTAGCAAATTGATTCCTTAAAAAATTAAATAATTCACTGATAATACTGACGAATTATATAAAATATTTTAAATAATTTGAGAAATTATATATTATGGAAATAGGCATATCAATTACATAATTCGCCGTTCACATTATCTCATATATCTTTTTTTTTTTCAGAATTTTCGTTTATCTTTCCAATTTTATTTCTTTTCTCATCTAATTTGATCACTTCTACGAATTCGCATTCCCCTACCGTCTCTCTCTCTCCCTCCCTCCCTCTCTCTCAATCTCTCTCATCACCACCTTCCTTCCTAATCAACTCCCCCGTTGTGGGTGATCAACTCCTCGGTTTCTGCGCTTCGCCCACTCCCTTGTTTCATCTGCCCCTTAAGGTACGAAACAGATGATCTTATACTTGCTTTGACTATTTTTTTTTTACTTAAGTTTAGCTGCTTGATTGTGCGTATATATTTTCTAATAGATTCCAAGGCATGAAATTTGTTTAAACTGCCATGAGGGATTTTCAATTTTACATAAGGCAATAATAATAATAATAATAATAAAATATCAAACCTGTTTGAAGGTGGTAGTAGGTTGGTGGGGTTGACTTATTATTATCCAAGATGAGAGGACTGCACTTCTCTTGGAGTGTATGAGAGAGGGGTTTTCGTGTTAGTAATGATATGCGTGCTAGATCCGATGCGTTAATCTTTTTCTTAAAACAATATTGCAAAATAAGAATTGTTACACTTTCAATATATGGTGATCAATATGTGAATCATTGTCCAAATTATGATATTCCGGTTTTATCAAGATTTGTTCTTCCTTGCTAAAAATTACTATAATCCATTAATCTTCAGGAACAAGGATATATGATTCTATAATTGTTAATTGGAAAAAAAGTTATTGCTTAGTGTAATTAAGAACAGTGTGGTAGATTTACTTGGGAGAAGTCATTCGGTGCCATTTGTTTGTATACATGTCTTGTTATATTGCACTTATTTCTAATTACTAAAATGAATAAGTTTAACGTTACAAACACTACTAATACTGCTTCAATTCCTTAAATCGCACATTATATTAGCATATGTTTCTGCTTTCTCTCGTGCAACTTTTTACTATATCTGAATGCTGCGATATATTTTTCGTCATTTTTTTGAAAAATTCAGGGTTGGCAATGGTGAGCATACGAAGGCGCAAACTATTGGGACTTTGTTCTGGTATACCCAATTTAGAAGTTCGCTGTAGTTGGTGATAATTGCTTAGTTTCACAACAATTTGATAACTTAATTTTGTACCTCTTTCGTGTGCTAGTACCCAGCATACTGGTCTCTTAACTTTCAGTTAGTCGTCTCATTGTCTGCTCTTACCTTATAGACTTGTATATATCATCATCGGGGCCATTCATCTGTCTCAAGTTCCAACTACATACATTTATCGTGATCTCTTAGGACCCTCGCGTATGCGAGACTTGTTTCCTAAATTAGTTACAAACGATTGGCGAATATGTGATATTTGTTATTACACATTTATAAATAATACATAATATGATGGCGTATATGTTGTGCAGGGAGAAACTCTTTCTTGTCACCGCTCGTAAGGTTTACTGAGAAGGATAAAGTTCCCGACAATATTTCCCATAGTACAAGACCTCATACTGTTCATCTGCTGCCTTTGACTAATGCTGACCAGCCTAACGAGGTTAGTCTGAGTTTTATTTGAAAAATGCACCGTTTTTGGTTATTTGAACCATCAGCGTAATCTAGGAGCAGTGTCTTATAATTGTAATGTTTGAACTCCGTTTTTCTTGTTTTCGCATTCTTGATCCCGCCAATAATCGTTGACCTTTATGCATCTTGTAAGTAGTTAATCACGCAACACGGTGTTGTTAGTGAGAGAGGAATAGGATGGCGATTAATATTTGAAAATAAGAAGAGTGGTATTTCAAATCACAGTAGTTTAATTTGCAAATTTCGACATGTATTGCTAACTGATAATCAAATCATAATGTCAAAATTGCTTTCCAGGATAACAGTTTGAAAGTACATCCAGGGCCATCGAATGCATCTGGTTCTAGCTCATCAAAAGAGCAACAAATACAAGAGTACCCAGGTTTCCTATTTCTTTAAAATCATAACATTCAAGTTACAATATACCAAAAGTTTCAAGTATTCCCATTGTTAACCACTTTGGTTCATGCTCTATTTTTCTTTTTTTCAGAAGTGAAACGAAGAAAGAGACACCGGAGAAAGCAAGTTGAGAACCAAGAGCCATGTCTGATGAGAGGTGTGTATTTCAAAAACATGAAATGGCAAGCAGCTATAAAAGTCGACAAGAAACAGATTCACTTGGGCACCGTTGTCTCTCAAGAAGAAGCTGCCCGATTATACGACAGGTATTTAATTGCACTGGCTTCAAAAGCATTTTTGGTGCTTTGCTGGCACTTTGCTATAGTGTCAGATCATGATGTTGCAGAAAACATGAAAGTGTAGCTTTTTCATGTACTTATTTGTAGGGCAGCTTTTATGTGTGGGAGAGAACCAAACTTTGAGCTCTCCGAAGAGGAGAAACAAGAGCTTAGCAGATTCAAGTGGGACGAGTTTCTAGCAAAGACTCGTTCTGCGATCACAAGTAAAAGTATAGCATTTGTCACATGTGTGGCGACTAGCTACTTGTGTTTTTGAATTTGTTTGTTACAAAAATGATTATTTTCAGGACACAGGAGAAGACTCGGGGAAGGTGCTTCAGTAAAGGCCAAGCGGTCAATGCAGTATAGTGGTTCGGAAGGCGAGCAAGGAGTAGATGCAGAACCTGACACATCAGCATCTTGAGATTTGCTTTTCTTTTTTTGTTTGGAAAATCAAAGCCGATAACTCGTATTTAAAATAATTCTCTACTTTATATTCTATTCTTGCGTATGTACGCCCCCATTAGGACATCGTGGCTGAATTTTCACCGAATAGTAGCCGTATGTGTCCATATCCCAGAAAACTGAAACTGAGAAGGAAAAAAATGGCAGGCTGTGAATTTGATTCATTTTGGTTTAAACATCTGCCTTTAAGTCTCCTATGAGATTATTATTTTTGTTGTGTGATCAAACGGTTGAAAGAAAAAACCGGATTCAAGAAACTCGTGTTAACAGCTAGTCCCTTGAGTCTATGGATGGTTTTTTTAAGCAAAATTACTAAATATCAAATTAGGCTCCCACTCCGCAATAGACGCCAAGGTTTGGGTTCGTGTAAAAGGCGAGTATTGATTTGCATTACATTTTTATTTTTTATTTTTACAAATTTTGAAATTATAATAAGTATCATAAATGCCAATCTAGTCGCTCAATGATTTTACGAGCTGAGTGGCTTACTATTAAAGCTCAAAACGAATGGTAAGAATTGTTCAAACTCGAGTTTATTTGGATCTGGAGTCAAGCTGGAGTAGGCTAAAAACGTAGAGTAAGCTAAATCAATTCGTTAATCTAGAATCCAATACACTTCGGTAGAACACATCGTATCTAACAACAACGCATCAACCTTTCTAAATTGAGGATTTATCTTAGTTAATTCCTCAACTGAAATTTTTCGAGCCAAAAATGTTCCGGATCAATAAAAACTATTACCATAAATTTTAGAGTTGGTAATGTACTATATATTTAAAAATAATATTTTTTATCAAACCCATAAAGCTCTAGTTAAAATTATCGTAAAATATAATTATATATTTTTTATGTGATATATAATTCTTCAATCAAATCAAATAAATACAAAAGTTTTCATAGGAAATTAGTGAAATTTAAAATATTAATTAAACGCAAGATTAATAAATAAATACATTAAAAAAATAAACGAGATTAAACAAGTACTCTCTCCGTCCTAAAAATATAAGCTAATTTTCTTTTTTCGTTCTAGAGCACTTTTCTTATTTAAAATTACTACAAATAAATATTTTATTAAAATACCTTTATTTAATTTTTTCTTTTCCTAACAATTGTCAATTTTCATATTCCAAAATAAGACATGTTATTAATGTATTTATCAAAAATTTTCTTAACCATTAATCGACGAGTTTTGATCTTTGTCCGGCCTGCCCGTCCGGTGACCGCATCACCACCCCCCCTTTGGTAAATTTTTTTATCTTCCGATTCTCTCTCTCTCTCTCTCTCTCTCTCTCTCTGCGTAAACATCATGAAGAATTAAGTAGAAACTGAGTCAGTCCAGCTGCAGGCAGATAGGGAGTGAGCGAGCATTCAGAAATGGCAATAGATGAAGTTCCTCCATCATCATCACACGCTTGGAAGGACCGTATTCTTCTACCCTCTCTCCTTGCTGGTACCACCATAATTCTCTCTCTCTCTCTCTCTCTCTCTCTCTCTCTGTAACTGTCTAGACCAGCATGCACCCTGTAACCCTAAAAAGTCAACCTTTCTCCCCTAATCTCAATCCTAAATCCAATCAATCGATACCCCCAAATCAAAACCCATCAAAACCCCAATTAAAATCCCTTAAAAGCTACCCTAATTCTAACCCTAGTCTCATAAAACCCCTCAATCAATCCGCAATTATGTCAATACCCATTTCTCAAATCAGTCCAATTGTCAAAGCCCAATTCACAAATCAACCCAATTTCAGCCGTAGTCTCACCAAACCCAGTTCCCAAATCAACCGAATTGTTGAAACCCAGATCCCAAATCAACCAAAATTGAGCCCCAATCTCACAAAACCCATTTCCCAAATTGGCAAGATTCAATTTTTATCATCCGAATTTAGGGCTTTACCCGAGCCCATCGACAGAGTAAAGCGGCTACTGCACTACGCGGCTCTTCTCCCACCATTCGATGAACCGGGTCGCATCGAATCGAACCGGGTCACGGGTTGCACCACCCAGGTCTGGCTAGAAGCTAAAATAGATTCGAATGGGTTAATGAGGTTTAGGGCTGATAGTGATTCCGAGATTACTAAGGGGTTCTGTTACTGTCTGGTGTGGGCCCTTGATGGGGTGGAACCCGAGGAGGTGATGGCGGTGGTGGCGGAGGATCTGGTGGAGATGAATGTCGGGTTCTCGGGGAAGTCGGCACACTCGAGGGTGAACACGTGGCAGAATGTGCTGGTGGGGATGCAGAGGAGGACCATGGATTTGCTTGAGGAGAGAGAGAGAGAAGAGAGATTGTAAGGTTTTCCATCTTTGCTTGTTGGAGCTTTTTCTAAAACAGAGGCTTCGGAAACAGAGGTTCGTAGAGTTTTTATTTTGTAAAATCAATTTCTTCAAGCACATTTGTTAAGCAAATCTCTTCTGTACCAAGAAAAGTGTTCTATACATATTTGAAATTTGAATACATGTTAGACACTTTGGATTTACATTATTCATTTGGTGAAAAAAAATTTCTTTCCCCTGTTCTTTGTTTAGAGAGTTTTCATTTTTTTTTGGATTAATTTCTTAAAAAATTATCCTAGGTAATAATTAGTCAAACACTTTGCTTGAGCTAATCCCACTTTGTACCAAGAATATGCTCTTCTACATATATCTGAATTTTAAATACATGATTGACACTTTTGAGTTTAAATTATTCATTGTATGCTTTATTAAAACAGAGGTTTGTGGAGTCCACTTTTTCCTTTGTTCTTGTTTGTATAGTCTTCATTTTTTCAATTAATTTCTTAAAAATTTAGGGCTTGTTTGGCTTCAGCTTATGAATTTCAGTTTTTTAGTTTATTTGTTTAAGACTTTGACAGCGTTTGGCTATTCAATTTTTAAAAATTGAGGTTATTTGTTATTTTGGTCTAAATAGATTGAAAGTTTAACTTGGGTGTGTCCAAATTTTTTTAAAATAAAAAATAAATTAATTATGATGAAACTAACCCTTAATTTTGGGAACAATTAGTCAAATGCATTTCATGAGCAAAATCCAATTTCTCAAGAATTGTGTTATGTACATTTATGGATTTTGAAAACATGTTTGACA
The DNA here is from genome assembly GCA_001753735.1 of Embelia ribes. NCBI lineage: Eukaryota > Viridiplantae > Streptophyta > Magnoliopsida > Ericales > Primulaceae > Embelia > Embelia ribes. Next base: position 10,134 of record MKEJ01000053.1, read on the forward strand.
CTTAGAATTTGCAATTTTTATTTTATTAAAAAAATAAAGAAGCTAGATGAGAAATTCAATGAGGACTGGTCACTTTATTTTGGAAAATATCGATTTTTGGAGTAAGAAAAAAAAAAGGTCTGCAAGAAGTTTTTAACACTGACCATAATTGCCATGCTACTATGTTAGTGGCTTTTTAGCAATTATTATAATTTATTACAGACTTTTAAGAAAAGGGATTGTGAAAAGTTTCTTTTTATAAGATTCCAATCATAATCAAATAGAATTTGTATTTGACCAAATTACAAATGCGTTGGTCTTTTTCCTTTTTATTTTACTAATAACGGCAAAGATATTATATGAATTTTACGAAAGTGACTTAATTACTTTCCATGAAAAATAATAAATTGTAAAATGTTTCTTTTTATAGAATTTAATTACCGTTATAAAACAGAAGTTGTGTTTGACCAGATACAGATGGTGGGCTTTTCAATTCACCGTACCAATGATTTGAGAGACTTTTATTTACAAACAATAAATTAAATATGGATTATGGAATTATTGTTTTGGTTAAGCATTGGGGTTAATTGTCATGAGTATCATTTTACACCCCTCAAGTGAAAAATATGGCAATCTGCCCCCTAAACTCTGTAAATTTGTGTACCTAGTTAATCCATGAAGGTATTGAGTTGTAATATCCTATTAAAGTTGGAGGGGTCTCATGATAGGATAAATGAGAATTGTTATTCAGTTTGATCAATTTTAAGTAATTGATCTTGTGTATTGTAGGAAATTCTTCTCAGCCCTGAGGTAGCTCAATTGCCTTGACCTGAACCCGATTGTAGACGAATGATACACACCATCCCGGTCCACAAAGACACATCAAGATGAGTGTGACGGTTGGTGATGTGGCAAAGTATTAACGATAACCTAACACATAGTTGATATTGGACTCCATGTTTCGGTTTTCAATTGGTTTAGAGTCCGGTGGCTGGTTGAGATTTGTAATAGCCCAACAAAATTCTTGGAATAGGAGACGAGAGAAAGAAATTCATCCTACAATTTCCGTTCTTATGCATGTAATATGCATATGGAGAATATATATTGACTAGCATGTATGCACAATTGCATAAATAGTTGTGTGACAAATTGGTTTAGTTGTGCATGTAATCCTACTCTTTATATTGTTTGTCAAGGTAATAGGAACTTGAGAAGTTTTAGGATGTAAAGTGGAGTGTTTTTTGTTTCATATTTATGGCATAAATGTTCGATTTTATTTTTATTTTTATTTTTTATTATTATTCCTCCCTTGCTTACCGCTCACTTTAAGTAAGACCTTCTTTCGTTGCTGTCGCAGCTTTTCCCAACTCAAGTGCCGTAGGCACAGCAAAGGGTGACGGAAGACGTGCTCATTCGGTTCACAGCTAGATATGAACGATACAAAGATAATCGTGACAAATCGTATCGGATCCTCGCCCAAGAAAACTAGAATCTATAAAAAGAATCAAGGAAAACCTAAATTGCAAAATACCCAACTACAAAGTTTTTCTTAGAAGGTGGAAGGTCAATATAAGGAGGTCTATCAATGAAAAATGACGGTATTAGGTGAGGTGTATTGCTTAAATTGAATTGTCGTAAAAAAATTGAAGAGTGTGATGAATGGTTAAAAAGTTCTTTGTGTAAAGTTACTTTCTCTTATAACTTTTACCCTCACACTATTGACAATCTTTTCATATATAGATTTCTTTTGCTCCCGATATATTTGTGAATTTATTTAGATGAATAATTTTCAAAAGACAAAGTGAGATCTACCATTCAGTAACACACCTTGATTTTTTGCGCAAAGGTAAGTCTAGCTGTTCTATTATGACCAGATATATAATGACTCATTTTTTATTTGAAATATATAATGCCACAATTGTATTCTATTTTGGTATCTTCATAATTAAGTTTCTTCAATGGTGGGAGGTTACAAGGTTATTAAAATCGAACCAGTCATTGAACCGGTGAAGGCAATGGTTCAAAATTTAATGGTTCGATCGAAATTAAACCGGAGTTGAACCGGTTATGATTAAATAATATTATTTTAATTTTTAATATAATATATTAA
>MKEJ01000058.1:2017-15577 GCA_001753735.1 Embelia ribes
TTAGGATTGTTACCACTGTTATCGGGAGTGATTTCAAAATTGTGATCCCCGTGGACGTCGATAGGAAGAGGTGGATCTATAGGATCTATAAGCTTCAGTTTTGCGGGAATCTTGATAAGTTTTAGTATAGCCTCATCAGCCTTAGATTGCAAGATTTGCTTTTACAAATGAGTAGTTAGTGTAATCATTAAATTTAAATAATTACCCAAAGCAGAAAAGAACAAAAGTTCAACCTCAAGTGGAGATAATAAATTGGAAGGAATTATAAATTAGAAAGAAAATGATAAAGAAGATTATTTCTTAGCAAACAGTATAGAAAGTCCCCGGAAATAGAGCCCAAAACTTGATCGCTCATAAATATCGCACCAGAAGAGCCTAGCAAGTACACTAGGGATGAAGCAGTTTTCTCGATAAGACATAGTATCAAACTCGAGGACTTCTACTAATTTAGGAATATTAAGTATTAGAATTTTTATAATTTTGATCTGATTAATAATTATTTAACTACCCTACTCCTAAATTCAAGGTTTTTTCATTTCCGAGAGCGAAAAGTACAAAAATAGAAAGAAAAATTTATTCTTTAAAACAATTAATTAAAATCTTGCGCTTTTTTTGTGATTCCAGTAGTTTCATTTTCTTGATTTGTATAGATTTTTGTATAAATAAACATCATTTGTTTTGATAAATATAGTCCTATATTTGACATTCAATTCATATTATTCATTTCTTTCGATATTACGATTTTTCGTATTCATTTCAGAAAATCGATGTCAATAAAGCGGAGATAGATGTTTCAAGAAGTGTCGAAAGATCATAACTAAAATTCAAAGGATAAAAAAATTGACAAAGTGAATAATTTGGAATAATAATGAAATAGAGCAATTTGCCCTATTTTTGGGAAGTTAGATCGATCCAACCAATGGTTCGATTGATCCATCTAACCGGAACAAAATTGCACTCAAAGTCTAACAACATTGACTTGTGTTATATTTTTCCTAACTAAGATCATCCTATTCTAACCTAATGTCATTACATAACAATAAAGTCTTGCAAGAGATCATGGTTGTTGAGGAGAATAGGGTTTGATTGGAGATAAGTTGGTGAGAAAAGGTGGGGAGTTGGCAGGAAGGTCAAGAAAATGGGGGATTGGTCTTATTTTTGGATTCATTCTTAGTTTTGTTTATAGTTTTTGGTTCTTTTTCTTCTTCATTGATATTTTCTTCTCATTCATTCATTTGATTGTTCCCTTTTGTTATTCTTTTTCTTTTGTTTTGTTTTGTTTGTTTTTTTTTTTTTGGACAATATTAAGAAGCTAACAATTAAAATGATGTGATTTTTATACGCGGTGAAGGTGAGAGTGTCAAATCTTGATCCCGATGGATGTATTTCTAGGATCAAAAAATCCATTTTCCAGCTTAAAGGTACTAGTTAAATTTTGAACAATGATATACGTACAAAAAATATGAATATCCCCTCTCAAATTATAGGAATGACTACATCTAGATATCGTTCAATACCCACAATGGTAATCAATGTCCTCTTCAATCCTTTTCTCCTAATAACATCCCATGTATGATTTTAGGGGTTAAAGAAATTGAGATTGGCATGGAAGAACAAAAGGTTACCGTGAGAGGCTATTTTTTGGAACAGAAGAAGGTGCTCAGAGCTATCAAATGCGTTGGAGGAGAAGCCGAACTCTGGCCATATCTCTCGGATCACTCTCATTTCTCTTTGCTTTATAAGCACAAGACTAGTACCGTTACCAACTATCATTACGACACCCCAAAGAACTTTGCTCCTTCTCATATGCATGCCTTTGTCCACCTCCAATCACTTTCCTCGAGCGCAGCGGTTGAAGGCGGGCATGCTATCCGCCCAACAAATGGTTGTTCAATCATGTAAAACAATGTTTTATCATAATGGTTGAACGAGGATTCCCTATATGAGTAAATTTTCTCTAAGAAAGTTAAATTATTTTCTTTAAAAATGGCCTTTCTTTATTATTCTTTGTGCATTACGTGAGTAACATGTTTGAATGGGAAGTATGAAAGAATGATATCATTCAAAGAATTAAGAAGATCACTCAAAATCTTTAGTGAATTTCATGATGCTTGGAAAGGCTTAGAGAAGCTTAAGGCATAGTTTAGCTATATTGTTGTTTATTAAATTCGTAATTATTTTTAAAAGTTGATTTTAAAAACAGGTGTCAAATAAGTGATTTAGTCAATAATTATTACATATTACTTTGAAAACTAGAGTGGTTGTAAAGGCCGATTCTTTCTTTTTCCTTTAAACTTTATCAGTTTGTTGAAGTCCGGTCGACTGATTGAGGACTCGGTCGCAGACTTGCATTCAAACTAGCGGTAAACAAGAATTTTGATTCGTAAACAAAATGATGTAGTTCATTTAGCTATATTGTTGTTTTTTTAAATTCGTTCTTATATTGATTGTCATCAATTGGGTTAGTTGGCCAACAAGGGTGGTCATTCCAGTGTCCACCAATTCAGGTTGTTAAAATGATTACTTTTATTTCGTAAATTGCGAGCCCCAAATCATTCTTATTTTATTGCAGTTTCCATATAACTACAAAGAGAAAAAGAAGGGTTTTGCAATCAAAATCCACCAATTAAAGGTAAAATTAAATTTTGCACTCAAAGACAATCTAGTACTTATTTCGTCCAACTTATTCAGTCCATATTATTATTTGGGATACCTAAAATTATTTTCCACTTCCAAAAATAGATTTCACTACAATTGATAACTTTACTAAATTGTCTTATTTAATGTGTTTTGTAATTTTATATGTTAATATTCTATATTTGACAATGGTATGCCCCCGAATCCCGAGAGATCCGGGTACGCGGGTCTTAGAAGATAATATAAAACTTTACGTTGTAGGCCTCAACCAAAAACTACCCGAAATGCCCAATCTTCATAATGCAACAAGATAATATATATATTTACAAACAAACTCATATATCTCAACATACACATTTTACAAGGCTCAAGAGCATTTTAAATAGAGTTAAAAGAATAACTTGGCTCCTGATAGAACATGTTCGTATAGCCTTTACATGCGCAAAAACTATACATACATATACCAAAAGATGCACTCCTTCCTGACTCCTATATGGAGCCTCTTCGAACATGTACAAACTGAAATTGTTCTAGCACTAGGGGCGCCATCATCATTAGTTGTACAGTTGACAAGCAAAAGGTAGATGGGATTAGTTATGAGAAGTATTCCAATCGATCTACTAAGCATTGAAAATAAAGATCAAACCATGATTCAGCTACTCAAATTTGCTTTAAAATTAATCACCACATATACTAACCATACTAGAATTTCTTCGATCAATAGATATTATCAACTCAATATTACACCAACAGCAGAAGCCAATTATGGCCCTAAAGTTGTGGGAACCATCTCAGAATCCCAAGCATAAAGGGACCAACACAAAATCCCTACAGACTATGAGACCGTCACAGAATGCTAAAGAATAAGGGACAATCACAGAATCCCTGCAAACTATAGGACCGTAAAAAAATCCCAGATTATAAGGGACTGTCATAGTATTTCTGCAGACTATGGGACCGTTACAGAATTCCAAAGAATAAGAAACCATCACATAATCCCTGCAGACTATAGGACCATCACAAAATTCCAGAGAACCAAGGACAGTCACAAAAATCCTATAAGCAAATAATAATTCAAAACCACCAACACCGATATACACTCACCACATGTACAAATACCCAACTACTTAATGTAAATCATGCAACAAGAATTTCCAAATATAGGGAATCTTATACCTGATGCATAAAATGTATTTTTGAACCAATAACAAAACGTACTTAATCATACTATTTTCAACCGATAACAGAGCATACTCATACATGCTATCCAAATTAGTTATTAAGCCACCATATTATTACCAAACACCGTTATCCCTATAAATAGCATTTTATTCGATAACTCAAATATCCGATTTCTTGACACAATTTCTATACATTGAATAATTTCCATAAATTTTCCTAGTTAGCAAAATCAATATTTTCTTCAAGAGAACATTTTCCATAAATACTAATAATTCTCCTTATATTCTAAACATACATAGGCTCCACACATAATAATTTTAAGCTAAATTTTGTTTATCTTCCACATACGTATTATTCCATATGATACCCAATTACACAACTATATAAATTTTCATTAAAAGTTGCATAATTCACAACTTGGTAAAATACATTTTATTCTAGTACGAAACATGAAATTAATATCACATATATTACAAACAAAGAGTATGCAAAACTAATCGAGAGGCATACCGCTCGTAATTAACCCGTACCTGTTTAATTAGCTTTAAATAGGTCGAAAATGGAAATGTAACACTATTGTAACATGGCTGTCCTATTTAGAATTTTGCCAAAAGTCACCAAAAAGCGGGTTATCCTACATATAAGACGTTGAAAATCAACAATTTAGCTATGTTCTAGCCTATATGTATCATTTATGGAAGTATTTTAGAATTTTGAAATGAAAAACTAAGTTATACCTAAGTCATGGTACGTAGAAAGTAATGTAGAGGCTGTTTAAGAGCCTCGGGAACTGTCACGCCCCAATTCCAATAATCCGGAGACAAAAGAAAAAAGAAAATAAAAGATAAAAGTGGAAAGAAAAGAAAATGATATGCCACACCCCAACTCACATTGTATTAAAACTACGAACTTCACTTCAAGAAAAGATTTCCTACTAAAAAACAAGCCAAAATCATTTTTAAATTTGTTCTAGAAAATGAGTTGACATATAGGTCATTACAGTTGTCATATACTCAATAGTCAACATATATGCATAGCAGTCGACATATTTACCCTAAAAAAGAATCAAAACACACTGGAACAAAATGCAATCAAATCAGTCGACATATAGGGCATATCCGTTGACATATAGCCTAACAGTCGATATATATATCCTATAAGTCGACATATATCCATATACACAACATCAACTACAAAGTAAACTTCCACGTTTACAAATACAACTTCCAATAAAGCTACGTGCTTGTACAAAAATGATAAGTACACGTTTACAATACTTATCGAATCCCCAAAAATAATCCTACACAACTTCACTAATACCTCAACTAGAAATACACCATGATTTATTGAGGCAACACTGCAAAATAGAACATCAAAAGTATATAGCTACAAAAACATGTACATATAGCACATTCGAGCCCCTCAAGGATGTCCATCACCAGCCTCCACATCTACAATACAAAATGAACAATAAATATGCAAAAGAAATATACGAGTTAGCCTATCTAATATCACGATAAGAATGATGTTGTGTGGTGCCTTAAGTGTACATCAATGACAAGAAATAATGTAAGTATGTATGTGATACAAATGCAATGCCAACACATATACGCACATATCACGACTACACCTTGCCAACACACCCCGCTACGATTCAAAGTATAAAGGTAGGACTAGTATCTCATAGAATTTTATAAAAGTTGGGCTATACTCTGCGTACCCTTTCTTACAACTTGATGCACTCCCGGTGTGAAGTCGATCATAGGCTCGACTCGTGCGTGCTACTAACACACTGAGCTGTCAAGATGCTCCCTACACAGGTTTTCCAATTTTTACGGTAAGGTGTTAGGCCTTATTCTTAATTCCTCCGCATATGAAAGGTCGATAGTTGGTCCCAAAAAGAAAGGAAAAATACTCAATCCCAATATGATGCAACACATAATGTTATTCTCGAAAATCACTTTTTTAAAACCTCCGCATTTACAATTCTCCGCATAAAAACATCATCGCTTTACATTACATTAAACATCGCCATCTCTTTTAAGTCATCACTTTCAAATCTTCACCTTTAAATCATTTACAATCTCGCATAATTTAGGAAACCTCACTTTTCAATGCCATGTTAAACATACCTCACCTAATCTTGATTGAATGCTACATATATCAACATAATTGAAAAAGTACGCCCACATATGCTTGAATACTTCACAATTAATATAAATAATCACAGTAATTAAAATAACAATACTAAACCAAGCACGCAAACCAAGATGAGATACATACGTCAAGTTACACATACAAACTCATGCTTATATTATTATTTTATAAACTACTCGTATCTTTCATGTAGGGGTGTCAAAATGGCCCGTGCGATCTAATACCCTACCCGGATCCTACCCGGACTTGTCGGGTCCAGACCTAGCCCAGGCCCATCGGGTTCAAATTCGTACCCTATTCAAACCACTTTTGGTAGGGTCCGGGTTCCCTCATATTTCCTCTCATCCGACCCTGGCCCGTATCAACGGGTAGGCCTGAGGCCCGAACCCACAACCCGCTGAAAATTTATAAATATATAAAGAAAAAGGTTTAATCTGAACCCTGACCCAAAGACCCGGTAGTTATACTCCAGGTAGAGTATTGGTATAGGCTATAAGCTCAGACCCGATCCGAAGACTAACGTGGATCCGAGAGACCTTACACGAACTCTATCCAGACCCAAAAAAATGAGTCAGGCCGGGCCGGGTGAATTTGGCAGCCCTACTTTCATGCCACAAATTACACTACAAAGCCTCGTATATGAAAATCCTCAATTCCCACCTTACTTGATACACTGAGTTGATCTAATTACACACCTCAGATCAATACGCACCTAGAGACAAAAATAATCTCCACGAGATAAGAAACAAGATAGACAAATTTATTTCGATGTACCTAAAAGGCACGAAAATTGAGGCTTCGCAAACAAATGAGAGAAAAGACGAGAGTAATATCAAAAGATTGCCCTCGAGGTAAGGATCTCAAATATCAACTTTCTACCGATAGATGGTCACTCGAAATAGATGAAATTAAGGAAAATATATTGAAATCACCACTCAACTTTCTCTCACTCTATTTTTCTCTTACTCTATTTGGTCCTGTCAAAGAGAAAGAAGAAGAAGAATGACTAATGGCAAGTTACACCATACCTTACACATATAACCATATATTCTCCACCACAATATAACACTATACAATAATTATATCAACTTCAATAATTAAAAACAATGTGTAATAAATAATATAATTAAATCATATTTAATATTATTATTTATTTAAGCAAAAAATTCACTCAGAATTTCCTGAACGTTACAGAAACACATGCAAGCTTGAATCTCCAAGGGTTTGGATGTTTTTCCTCTTAATCTCAGTCTCTCTCTCTATATTTTTTCTTTTCTAGTATTTTGGCTAGTGAAAAATGAAGAAATAGAGGTGATAATTATGTATATAAGCCAGATTAAGTGGACAATTGTCAAATTTTCAAACAGCCAGCGCAATAGAATAGATTGTCGACAGTCAAGTCCACTATCAACAATTAGACAGTCAAGCTAAATTTTAGGGCTTTATAGACAGAGACTAAATTTGTAAAAACTCATAGCAATTAAGGCATTAGACACTCATTTATTAATATCCTTGATAATAAATTCAATTTTTTTCGTAAGTACTAATAAATTTGGATTCTTTCCTTCATCGTCTGCTTTATAAGCTACATAATTTAACCTTCTTCCCATGCTTCTTTTAACTCATATTGTGACATATGTCCGTTATTGTTTCTAGAATTGTGCATAATCATTTATTAATACTTAATCATTATTTGACCTTCTTCCTATTTTGTTAACATTTAATTTTATTTCTCTGTCTGATCATGTTATTGTAGCAGGCGTGAGCAGGCCCGCTTCCTTGTAACATTCAATTTTATTTCTGTCTGATCCCCATATCTTCAATAAAAATAGAAGGCAAAATTAATTTAGCCTCCTTGAATTATGTGTTTGTTAACATTTAATTAAATTTATGTGTCTGATCGTATATGCCTTGTACTTCGTTCGTTTCAAAATTGATGCATGCCTATTAAGGGGACAATTAAATAATTTAAATTTTTTGAAAGAATAAGTATATCGGACCCAAATAACTTTCATTAAATATTTCATTTTGTGAACAACGATGGCAAATTAAGTAGAAATAATAAGGATAAAGTTGGAAAAAAAAGGTAATAATTATAATTTTGATTTTCAAAGTTTTTTTAAAAAATAATATTTATTTTGAACCAGAGGAGTATAATTATTGCAGGCTTGAGTCGGCCTGCTTCCCAATTACAAAACCGAACTTTCCGGTTTTCATAGGCTAATTAAAGAAATGGCCCCCAAATTTTTCAATAAAAATAAAGATAAAAATTAATTTAATTTCCTAGAACTGTGTGTTTGTTACTAACATTTAATATTATTTCTATGATCATATATCTTGTATAAATTATAGAGAGTTCAAATTCTATACTGTTTCCATATGTACAGTTTTGTACTGCTATTATTTTTTTTATTTTTTTATTTTTTTAAATAATTAGTATGATAAATTTAAATAATTTATAAAGATCACGGAGGTATTTTTTAAAATTCATTTGGAAATAGAAAATAATAATACTTTTTGGTATTAAATTATGTACAAAATATTATTTGTATAAATTAATGCTAGATAAATTCTAGAAAATACTGCCGTGATCTTTATAAATTACTTAAATTTATCACACTAATTATTTTTTAAAAAATAAAAAAAAAAATTTAATAACAATACAAAATTGCACGTATGAAAACAGTATAGAATTTGAACTCTCAGTGTGCAATATTGGCTCAAATAATCTAACTTGATTGATTTTGTGGTTATATTTTGGGTACTTACCCCATTTTCATGATCATTTGTTTTTTAGACATATGGATTATTCTTCTGTACTATCATATGATTAAAAAAAGAAGAGTTGGGGAATTGCTGATGAGTATATTATTGTATAACTCATAATCAAGTGAGTCAAACTGTAATAAGGCCAAAACAATAAGAACTTGATAAAAAATAAAGGTGAAAATGGATTTTCATAACATATTATTTGATTTACTCTCAAAGACTAAATTCTCATATAAATACCCTATAGTAGGGGTATGAGATATTAGTAAAATTTACTCTCATAAATTTCAGATATACATTTTATATCTATATTGCATATTAGGCTAATGTTGAGCATTGCAGGGCCTACGGTCGGGAAATTCCCGATCGTGAAGCCTCTAATACTGTGCTTGGTTTTACAAGGATAGATCCCTAATATCAAGTCCAAATCACTTTTTGTTTACTCAATCCAAAAATTTTATTTGATTTATTTCCGTCATTTTCGAACAATAATAAAAACTGCATGATTATTCACTAACAATGCATAATGTAAGGGAATACAGTTAGAATTATTTATTTACAGTATCATCTCATTGATTGAATTATGCACCATGCCAACCTAAATTGCTCCGTGAAAACAAAATTCGATCCTTAACTTTGTTTCATATCTAGGTGGCTCAAAAATGTTAAAACGTGTCATTTCTATCATCAGTAAACCATCATTTAAATCATCCTTTCTCATTTTTTTCCCCCTCACAAAAACCATATTAAAAAAAACAAAAACAAAATTAGCCAATATGTTAGCCAGAGATGGTTACGTTTACATTAACTTGATGATACTCAAATAGAAACTATTTGTATACGGTAATATAATATGCACTATTACCAAACGTGGCAACAACGTTAATTCCTATTGATCACTTTATCGTCCCCACAATGGATAGAAATGTTTGGATATATATATATATATATATGTATGTATGTATGAATGAAAAGGATATATATTTATTTTGTTATCGAAGGTGTACGGTAAGCTTAAGATTATACGACCCTCTGAGTAACCCTAACGTAATCACCATAATTTGCTTACCAAATGATCATATACACACATTTATTTATGTATGAAAATCAAGTACACCGAAACTGACACCACTTTTTGATTACTTGCACGAGTATTTACGGAGTGGGCGCCTCCATTTTTGTAACCTCTTTAAAATTTTCTCTCTATTATGCAAAAAACAAAAGAAAAGTCTGTTTCCGTACGAAGTGATATATTTGCATTTTTCAAAATTATAATTCAGTAAATTTTCTATGCGAATTGATACATAAAATATGCTATAGTTATATGATATGTGTGGGTACATAATATATATTCGATCTTGTTATTTGGCGGCTGTGTGTTATGAATCTATACATCAATTGTATACAGAGGCGGATTTTGTATACATAAATATTAAATTTTTGGAGATGGTTGGAGCTATTTTACATTGAAAATTTTAATATTAAAATTAAAAATAAAAAAATTTAAATAAAAAAATCTAACATTGAAAAGTTATGGGGTGACTATAATCTTATTTAGCTAACTCCCGTTCCTGTACTGTGCATAAATACTTTACTCAATTTTATACTGGGCGAATTACATATATGGTTCGTATAGTGTTATTACAAATTGTATTTGGTCCCCAAAGTTTTAATCAAAACACTAATAGTCCTGAATTTTGTAAAGTAACATATTTGGTCCATCTATTTTTTTTTCCTAGTATGTAGAATCTCAACATATACACTCAAGTTTAGAGACCACTTATAAACCACATATGGCCAAAAATGTTAGTGTCCACACCACGATAACATAAATGTTCATAAAAAAAAGACTAATCTAGTCCTAAATGAACAACAAATTTGTCATGCTTTCCGTTTTCCATCACCTAGATAATTTCCCCCCATTAAACGTGTTACTACTCAAAACTAGGATATTACCAGTGTTACAATCAAAGTAACATGGACCAAATAGAATTTTGATAAATACTATAGGGCCCAATGCAGTAATTAACTATCCCTTATATATAGAGAGAAGAAAGATGATCCTATATATCCAAGGCAATTATAATGGGGAAATTTATGAGTGGGGTTGTTATTTTTTTGTTAGCTAATTTTCATGTGGTGGTATTAGTGGGAGCAAATAATTATAATCCAAATAGTAATAGTGGAGTGGTACATGATTATGGGGATGCATTGAAGAAGAGCATATTGTTCTATGAAGGCCAAAGGTCTGGGAAATTGCCTCCTGGCCAGAGGATGACGTGGCGCAGAGATTCAGCCCTTCATGATGGCTCTGATGTTGGTGTAAGTCCTCCATCTCTCTCCAAAGTAGTTGGGTCATGCAGTTGAGATACTCGCCAGTATCTCGAACTCGACTTTTTAAAAATTTGATTTGAATTCGAATTGTGAATTTACGAGTCTGGGCTTAAGTTCGAGTCAGTACTCATTTCAGTGTTGGGTTTGAGCTCATGTAGCAAGCCGTTGGACTCGGAAATTAAATAGTACTCCAGCGCCTGGAATTCTATTTAATTTATGTATTTTACGATTTCATTTCTTATGGCTTGCTTCGTGTAACTTTTGGATAAAAAGGGCATCCATTTTTTCTTAATCTGAAAAATGGAGCATACAAATTAAAGTTTTTAGTTCTTTAGTTAGGAAAAAAAGAAAAAGAAAAAGCACAACCAGACAAACCCATATATGCATATTAAAGACGTACTTGAGATTTTATATATACAAGTATATAAAAAATTTTTAAGTAACACCATACAAGCATTGACACATCGGAAAGATGATACTGATACATAAGAAAAAGAAAATCAATTGAAATTAAAATAATAACTCTTTGTCATATGTGTAACACATGTATGATGGTATGTATGAAATTTCTATATACTTTATCTATGAATAATTTTTAAGTCTGGCTCAGTTGAAATTGAGCTCGAGTAAATCAAATAATCGACGTGAAATCACCCATTCCGTACATGTAAAACCCTATTGTATCGTTTTTTCTTATATAAAAAAGAATGAGGAAGGTTTATGCTCCATTTAACTCTTGTATTTAGGAGTGTTAGCACAGTACTGAAGAACGTATAAAACTAAGAAATAGTTTTGAAAATTAAAGTGATCGTAAAAAATTACATTTTAGCACAATATTTTTTGATAAGAAGAAAATGAGTCTGAAATTCCTTTATGGCGAAAATGAGTCTGAAATTCCTTTATGGCTACTTAATTTTGCTCACAATAATTGTACTTTTATTGAGTTAATTAATATAACTTCGCTTGTAGTTAAATATTATGTTATTTCGCCTTTCATAGATTTGTTTTATTTTTTCATGGAATTGTCTATAAAAGCATGTAATAATGCGATATGATTTTATTACTTAAATATTAACCTGCAAAAACTACGATTAGGTGGACTTGGTCGGCGGGTACTACGACGCAGGTGACAATGTCAAATTCCACTTCCCAATGGCTTTCTCAACGACAATTCTCGCGTGGAGCGTCGTGGAGTTCGGGAAGTTCATGGGCCCCGAATTGCAACACGCTCTCAAGGCTGTCAGGTGGGCAACGGATTACTTCCTGAAGGCCACGGCCATCCCTGGCATCATCTACGCACAAGTTGGTGACCCTTATTGTGACCACGACTGTTGGGAAAGGCCCGAGGACATGGACACGCTCCGAACCACCTATGCCGTGACAAAGGAGAAGCCCGGCTCGGAAGTTTCTGGGGAGATTGCAGCGGCTCTGGCGGCGGCTTCGTTGGCGTTTAAGGCTTACGATCGCCCGTACTCAAAGTTGCTTCTACTAAGGGCTTCCATGGTTAGTATGAAAATGAAATTAAGCTTAGTTAATCACTTTATGAACAAAAGCATTTAAAGGGAAAACATGGAGAAATAAGCAACTTTTATCATACTAATGGTATATAGAAAATCCATATCTCAAAATGGTGGAGTTTTATATATTAGATTATCCACGCACACACATATATATATAATGATATAAGAAAATCATATTAAAAAATTGTGCAAATAACTACTGTTTTCGTCCTCAAATAATTGTATAGTTTAACTGTCCACGTATTGTAGGAGCTTTTAAATTTTAATAATTTAATAGAAAAAAATAATTATTTTACTTTCATTCTATATTTAAAAATATAAATTTGATATTTTTATTATTTTTAAATATTAAATTATTATATTTTAAAGTCTCTTGAAATAACATGCACAATCAAATGATGTAATTATTTTCGATTTCGTCTCATGTATTGATATTTTCTTTTAAAAATAAAATAGTATATGAAACCATAAAATTCTTTAATTATACAATTTCAATACATTATGGTGTTATTATTTACCTCACTTTTCTATGATCGAAATACGAAGTACTCAAAATAAATATATTCACATTTCTTTACAATACATATGCTTTTTTATATGTATATATTTTACTAAGTTTCCATAATTAAAAAATCCCGATGTAAAACTTAACCAAAAAAAAAAAAAAAAAAAACCACTTAAAAAATCTAACGATGGACGATGTAGTAGTATGTACTATGTACTTAACACTTTGTATTTAAAATAGATCGGAGGATAAATATTAAATCAAAACAGGCTTGAAATTTAATTTTTTTTGTCAACTTGCCTCTTTAAAATCCTTTCCTCATTGGTGCATATATACGAACTTTTATTTTTCCTCTCTGTAAAAGACTTTTGTTTCCTCAATTACATGCCAATAACATTTATTCTTGTACTTTTAAGGTAAGTACTTTTGGTGCTTTAATCATTTTTATAAAAGTGT
>MKEJ01000065.1:0-12754 GCA_001753735.1 Embelia ribes
TTTCCAGTTTATTATTATTGTAAATTATGTTCAGAAATTATTATTTGATAACAATTATACAACAAATTTTATTTCAAATTTTTAATTTTTATTTTCTTGATCTATATGTCTAATCAAATTAAATAATTATTTATAAATGGGATGCATTACATTTTTGCAACTACAATAGAAGTTAAGCTTGCTACTGAATCGAAATTCGATCTGAATATGTCAACATAATAAAACTCGACTCGGTTCATTTCGTTCGAATCTCGGAATTCAATCCGAGTAATTAGCGGGTCGAGCTGGGTGTAGTCAGCAAGCTGGTTCACTCGTGCCGTGCCAACGGGGTTTCAAATTTACCTAGCCGGAGACGCCCCTCACCGTCGGCACTGTAATCTCTCTCTCTCTCTCTCTCTCTCTCTGTGCAGATGTTGACGGCATTCGAGTCTCTGCCACCAGTGGGCTCTCTCTCCTCCTCATCCATCGCCTTCCTTAACGACAACCTCCACTCTCTCCAACAACTCGCCGAAGCCTCATCTCTCGTCTCAGAGCTCCAATCTCGATGCACCCAATTGGACCTAACCCTATTAGATCTCAGCCGTCAATTCCAATCCAATCTCATCTCCTACGCCTCCTTCTCCGATCAGATCGCCGGCATCTTCGCCGATATCTATTCCAAACTCACTCATCTCGCCTCAGGTCTATCCAATTTTTATTTGTTCCATTTTCATTTATTAGTATATTATTTTTATATAAATACTATTTGGTTGCAACTAATATATATAAAACGGTTTGCAGCTTAAAACTTATTTGTTCAACTAGAGAATTACTATTCATCCCTAGTTCTTTTTTCAATTTCTACTTTAGAGTTTGAGGTATAGGGACTAGAATTTAGGGGTTGAGAATGGGAACACTGCTGGGAAATGCCTTTAGAAAATGAGTATATTTTATTTTTATAAAGGTAAAGAATTCAATTTTTAGTATTACTTGTAGGTATTATTGATGACTTTGGTAAATAAGGAAAAAGTATACAATTTTAAGGTCAGAATAGTATCAAATGGTGGATGGATCAAGCTTTTCTAGCTCGAAAGTTTTAATAAGTATAATTTTTCTTATTTCACCAAACATAAGATTTATTTAATGCTTCAACCATCCACAAATTATTGGACATTTTGACTGGAAATGTTTTTTTAGGAACTTTAAAATAGAATAATTTAATATTTTAATGTAACAAAAAATGTCAAATTTACTCTTATTTTATATTAAAAAATGTAAATTTGATATTTTTGTTACATTCAAATATTAAATTATTATATTTTAAAGTCTCCTAAAAAAATATACCCCAGTGAAAATGTCCAATAACATGTGGACGGAGGTAGTAATACAAAGATTTATATTTAACCAACCCCACTTTATTGGGATTTAAGGAATTGGATGATGATGATGAGTACAATGACATACATACATTTATTTGATTCAACGAAACAAGCCCATTGAGTGTTTTGCTTGGTGGGGTTTTTGGTAGATGGAAGAGGTGTGAGATTGGAGCAGGCATTGGGGGAGGAGTTATCGGCGCTTGCTAAGGAAGTGGCTCGGGTCGAGACTGTCCGAATTTATGCCGGTTTGTTTACAAGTTGCCCCTTCTTACTTTACTGCATTAGTATTATTGGATAATGAATTGTATTGGTAAATGTTGAAGTTATGCTGAATTTTCTGCTGCTGTGTATAATGGCAACTTGCCTGCTCTTTATCCTCATTTGATCAATTATTAATTCATTTATTTGATAATCTGATAAGATTATCAGTTCTATGGAACAAAAGATTACAGTTTGAAGAGAGTAGAGACAGTGTTTATATATGTTTGAGGTACCCTGTTGAAATTCTTAGCTGTTGAGCTATTTGGTGCTCATGTGCACAATAGCTATCACAGAAAGTTTTGCAAAAGCATGAATTAGTTTACCTTTCTATTCGTTTGTGGCTCTATTTGTTTTTTTTAGAAATCTAATAGTGTGCATGGATTATGTAATGCATGCTTTAAATGGCAATTCTTGTATTTATAGTTTCATACCCATCACATTGAAATGTGATGGGTCATCTATTTCTTTGCTTGTCTATGGACGATAGGAACCAGTGTTGGCGTTATATTTACTATAGTCTCCCTGCAACTTGTAAGTTATAAGGTGCATTTGCAATTATTTCTTCATCATTTGGATTGGATAATATTCTCATTTTCATAGAGGTACTAGAAGATTACCGTTGTAAGACACTGTAATGGATATGTACTGCACAGTACCCTTTTACAATTTTAAGCACTTGAGCTGGTTTCTGCTTTCGCAACTAAGCGAAGATCAGTAGATGCTGATTTGCTAAACATATACACTGTGGCAGTTTTTTAAACTGGTAGATCCTTTTTTGTTAAACTTTCATCCGTTTATGGTTCTATGGTTCTATTGGATTTTTGGGAATTATAAGTAATAATTATGCTTGAAGACCGAAGATTGCCCAAGAGTCAGCATCATTCTACAGTATAATTCATAACCAACCCATCTGTGGGAAGTGATGTTCTCGAATCCCAACGCCATGTCTTGTGCTGCCACTTTCTTTGCTTCATCTTGTTGTGACCTCCCTACATGTCCCTCTACTGGAGCATGTGATCTCACATCGTCTAGAAATAAGGAAGTTATCACCAGTATACACCAATGGACTCAAATCCTTGCAACTAACAATACTTAAGACTAAAGTTAGCAAGAACATAATTTGCTGTGTCAGAAGAAGGATAGAGATTAGAGTTCCAGCCATACCAAACAATTTCTATTAAATTGTTTAATGAAGAGTATAACTCAAGAATTAAAACTCTCTCTAGTTTGGCATGGTAAAAGATTTGAATGTTGAATGATGGATATATGGTGGATATGATTGTTCTAGAACGTTCTATTTATGGTAGAAATGGTTTGTTGTGTCTATTAGGAATGATGGATTCATACTTCCAGAAATTGTCCCTCTCTCAAATTTCCTCAAATTTCTTGCTTTTGTATGCGCAAGTATTATCTGTCCCCTTCTTTTAAAGTGTGCCGTGGAACCTATTTTTCTCGGTCTAATAATGTTTGTCCTGATTTTAATTAGGGAATCTTAACTCCATCTTTCTGTTCTGTTCCTTCCAGAGACAGCACTAAAGTTGGACAATTTGGTTGGTGATATTGAAGATGCCGTGGCTTCTACAATGGATAAAAGAACTAGAAAAAATGCTTCCTCACAGAATTTAGAAGTAAATTTAATTTCAGAGTGATTACTGTAAATAGCATACATTCAGGTTTTGTTTCTGATATCCTTGTTTCTGCAGGATATGCGTCTGCAGGCTATTAAATCACTCAATCTTGCTGAAGATATTCTATCTTCAGTAACAAAGACTCGACCTCAGTGGTCACGTCTCATCTCAGCTGTTGATCACAGAGTGGATCGTGCATTAGCCATTCTTAGGCCCCAGGGAATTGCAGACCACCGAGCCCTTCTCTCTTCTCTCGGATGGCCACCACCTTTATCCACTTTAACTTCCCAGGATTTATATGCAAAAAAATCATCTGAAGTGCAAAATCCTCTTTTCACAATGCATGGGGACCTCAAGCAGCAGTATTGCGAAAATTTTATCTCACTATGCAGCTTGCAGGAATTGCAGAGGCGAAGAAAATCTCACCAGCTAGATGGGCATAATAGGGAAATCGCCCTTCACCAACCTCTCTGGGCTGTTGAGGAGCTCGTAAACCCTTTATCAATCTCATGCCAACGTCATTTCTCTAAGTGGGTTGAAAAGCCCGATTTCATTTTCGCTCTCATATATAAGATTACGCGAGACTATGTCGACTCCGTGGATGAGTTATTGCAACCACTTGTTGATGAAGCAAGGCTATTAGGTTACAGTTGCAGAGAAGAATGGATTTCTTCCATGGTATCCTCCTTATCAACTTACTTGGCGAAGGAGATATTTCCAACATATATTAATCAAATGGATGAGGAGAGTGTCACTGGTATTCAATCACAGGGCAGAATATCTTGGCTTCATCTTGTTGACTTGATGGTTACATTTGATAAACGCATACAATCTCTCGTAGCACAGACAGGAATATCACTCTCTCTTCAAGAAGATGGAACCCTGCAGAAAATATCTTCTCTCTCCGTATTTTGTGATCGCCCTGACTGGCTTGATTTGTGGGCAGAGATTGAGCTTGCTGATATGCTCAGTAAGTTTAAATCTGAGATTGAGAGTGAGAGAAATTGGTCGACCAAAGCTCAGACTGGACTGCTCTCAGGCCTTGAAGATTACAATTCTCCTGCGATTTCTAGTGTTTTTATTCAGTTATTATCATCCGTGGTTGACCGTTCTCGATCACTACCAAGCATTTCTTTAAGGTCGAGGTTTGTTCATCGAACATTATTACCTCTTGTACACAAGTTTTTGGATTGCTTACTATTTAGATGCCAAGAGGCTGAGGGGCTGACAGCTCTCACTGATGATGATGCACTTATAAAAGTTGCAAAGTCCATCAATGCTGCTCGCCATGTTGAATCTGTTTTGAAGGAGTGGTGTGAAGATGTTTTCTTTTTAGAGATGGGATTGAACCATGAGGGTAGCAGTATCGATGATGAGATCGAGAAACTGGTCAAGTTTAGATCTGAATGGGTGGAGAAGTTGTCTACTGTTGTTTTAAGAGGATTCGATTCTCGTTGTCGAGATTATTTGAAGAATAAGAAGCAATGGCAAGAAAAGAGTGAAGAAAATTGGTCAATTTCGAAAAATTTTGTGGAAGCACTTGATTACTTGCAAGCAAAAATGTCTATACTAGAAGAGAGTTTGAACTGTGTGGACTTTGTCGGGGCATGGAGAAGTTTAGGCACTGGGATAGATCATTTGCTTTTCAATGGTATTATAATGAGTAATGTGAAGTTTCATGATGGGGGC
Source organism: Embelia ribes (assembly GCA_001753735.1). Lineage (NCBI taxonomy): Eukaryota > Viridiplantae > Streptophyta > Magnoliopsida > Ericales > Primulaceae > Embelia > Embelia ribes. The sequence goes on from MKEJ01000065.1 coordinate 4,937, forward strand.
GTTGAGAGATTCGGTGGTGACCTGGCAGTTCTTTTTGGGTTATTTGGGGCCTGGTGTCTGAGACCTGAAGGTTTCTTCCCCAAAATTAGCGAGAGCTTGAAAATGTTGAGTATGCGAAACAAGCAAATTAAAGACAGTTTGATCAGAGGGGAGAAAAGGTTGAAAGAGATTGGGATAAGGCACTTGAGTATCAACGAGGTAGAAAAGATTGTAAAGAATAGGGTATATATCAAGTGAAACATTTGATGGAAACATTTTCATTTTAAGATTATTTTTTTTGAAAAGGATGAACAGATTGTAGAAGGAGAGGGAGCCAAGTTCTGATTTGATGCAGCTGAAAGAGTGTCTGCATTCGTTAGTAATGTTGTGGTTTTTGAATTTTCCAGTGGAAATTGCTGCTGCCACATTTAGAGGGTGTTTTACAGCGATTCGAGCAGCCATGATTCTGGATTTCTGATGGTCCTGGATTAAGCCGGTCTAATATTTGGACGTGGAGGCCAAGCATTCCGATGATACAATAGTAATTATCCAGATATGACCGTCGTAAGCATCGAAACAAAATTCAGTTTAGGCATTTATTATCTAATTTTGATTTTCTGCACAGGAGTTTAGTTCCTTGATTTCTCGTCTTGACCTGAACATTTAAATAAACGATACTTTATAGCCTCCTACGATGCTGTGATAAAGTTTTGTTGAAAGTGTATACAGGATAGCGAAGAAGTATAGTAATGCCAATGAAAATTTGAAAAGTTGTTTCAAAGAAGAATCAAAGTACCGAAAATATGCACAAATCTAGCTGAAGAAAGTCGCCTTTTAATAATACTTTTAAGTTCAAATCTTTCAAAGGTTCTTTTGCAAGTAAAACAAGATTGCATGAAGCGGATTTCATCCACCCTTGCAAATTTGAGGGTTCGTTTGGTTAAGGTTTTAAGAAAAAAAAAGAGTTTTGTTTTTGTTTTTTTTTTCACAAGCAGGTTGGATGTATATCTAATTTTATTAAAAAGAACCAACTCTCCTAAAGTTTTTCTGTTTCTATACAAAAAATACCTCCAGAAAAATTAAACAATCATGCAGAGTGCCCCTTTGGTTCTCACAAACCTGCAATATGCGTGCGACCTTCTCCGTTGCCATCACCAAATTAACCAATCAAGATCTTTACCCGTATTGGTTTGGATTTTGGATTCGGCCAAATCCTTCAATATCTTCTAGGGTATGTACGTGTTTATCCTATTTATTTAGTATTATAGTCTAAATATTCATTAATATGTTAGCTTATTTGTGTTGGATTTTTTCCTTAGTTAAGGAATTACAAGTCTCTCATATGGATGTGGATTAAGATTATAGCCAATTTTTTTCTAGAAATAAAATTTGGATTTGTTTCGTTTGGTTTGCTTTTCAATGTTGCGCCTACGTTTACAGCAATTCTCATATTTGTCACTGACGAGTTCAAGGTCCCAACTCAGATTGACAGTAGCAGCAAGGGATGGTGCTCATTTTCCAGCATTAATCTCTTTTGTGAGTTTCTGTACGTGGGTGTGAATGCATTGTCAGTACATGGGATTTAGATCTAGGATTTCATGTGTTTAAGATTGGGTAGTTTTATCTTTGTCTATTGGGCGGATTTTAATAATAAGATTCAGATTTTTTATATGCTTGTAGTTTGAGTAGAGCTCTATTTTAAAAGTGCGGAGATTTTTAAATTTTTTTTATATTTTATAATTCGAAAATACTTCTCTCATGATTATAAAATTATAATTATTTTAGTTGATAATTTAGACTAAAGAAGGATAATAATGTATTTAACAAAAATATATATATATTACCACTTATTCAACATACTCTTTTGAATTTGCTTCAGATAATTAAAGCAATGGTCCATATAGTTTCAATAGTAATTGTTTTTAGTCCGCATAATTTCACTTATAATAGTAATAATTCTCAATATTTGGAAAATTGTTAATCTTGACCCAAATTTTAAGAAAAATGATTTATATAATAACTTTTATAGTTTTTGCTCATATTTAAAATACTACAATACTTAAAATAAGAAAAAAATTCAATATCAAACATCATAAAAAACTTACACAAAAATTAATAACATATTGGTAATTTTATATGTTTTCATTATTTACAAATTTGAGTCCACAAGGAGTATAATTTTAATGATTGTAAAAACAAGATATAAAAGTTAAAAATTTCATTCTTTACCTTATTTTTAATTCAAGCGTTCACGCCCTATAACTCCCACCTTTAAATGTAACTAAGTAACAATTACCATAAATATTACTAAAGAATTTAACTTAAAACACATGTGAAGAGTTGATCAAAATGACTATAAAATAGATTTACTCATCCAATTTTAATATGAAATTTGAATTGTTAGAATGAGTTAGGCTCATCAACGTAAATATTCGATCTTCACAATTGAAATAATAGAAAAAATTTGAGATTATGTTTTGACTAAATTTAATATATTTAGAATTTTTATTAGTTATTATTATTTTTGTATATTAATTATTTATTGTATTATTACTAGCATGTAGCTCGCCTGTTCGTCTTATTTTTAAATTGTTAGCTTCATATTTTTCTTAATTGTTTGGCATAGTGGTATTTTAAGAGTATGAAACGACTAAGTTTAATTAAATATTTACAATGCATTGGATAAATAAGTTTATTTTTTTTAGGAGTACGGGACTAAAATTTTTCTTTTAATTTTAATTTATCCTTAAATGGTTTATATTTAATCATGTTTGCATAAACTCTATTATCATAATATTTTTAATAAAATAATATAATTTAATAAGTTTTATTTTACCAAGAAATTTATGTTGATGGAATTCTATGATATCTATTATTTAAAAATCTTAAATTCATTGGAAATGTATCAATTAATTATACAAACATTTGTCAAAATTAGAGATAAACTAGTTGAATGAACAAATTTTATATAATTTTTTAATATGAACAAATTTTATTTTTTAATTATAAAATTCATTTTTATGTTCTCATGCATATAATCAATTTTGATATATATTTTCAATAATATCAGGCTCAGAGATTTTTTTATGGTAATATTTATAATAAAATAATTTATTTTTAATAAATTTTATTTTGTAAACATATTTATTTTTAGTGAAATTCTATTATGATAATTTATTTTATTTAGAAATTCTAAATTTATGAGATATGTCTCAAAAGATTATGTGAACATATATCATGATTAAAATGAAAGTAACCGAATGTACAATATTTATAACAATCAAAACCTAACTCTACTCTAAAAGCGCGTTCTCCCTCTTTTGTTTCATATACATTTTATACCTAAAATACTCGTATCATTTTTTTAAAAAAATATTACATTACAATTTTAGAAATAGGATGTTAAACTCTAAGTGTGTCTAACATATTCTCTTGATAGTTGCAGATTGGAATGATCTAATATATCCAAATATAATAATATTTACTACATTAGTCTTATCATTATTTTACTAAAATATTTGCATTGTAAATTTTCAAAGGCTATAACGGAAATTGAGAACAATGTCAGGTAATAATAGTTGCTTATGGCATTTTCCCCTCTAAACTTTAATCTTTCGGTTATGTTTTCTTTTTTAAAATTTAACTTAAATTATTGAAGGATATTTTTTTATTTTCAAATAGATGTGTACTTGTTATAACTATTTTCAAAAATATTCTAAACATTAAATGTTAATTTTTTAATCTTATTTTTTACTAGGCCTATAACATAAGAAAGATGGTATTTTTTGGTTTGCCCATTCAATGGTTAAATATCTTTTTAATTGTAAAAATCAGAATTGTAAAAAGGGAAATTATTTTCGGTACTATAACGATAGTTATATTAAAGGTTTTCTTCATGGTACATACCTTACGTCACATTGGATCCGTAGACTTATTTGTTTAAGTTTTTAAACACGTTTAGGATAATGAGAAGGAGATATGGTTAAACAAAAATAATACAATTATGAGTTAGTATTGTGTATAGACACATTAAATTTATTTTGACATAGTTAAGATGTTATTAACATTCTTATTATAGTCCACATATGTTTTATCTTATTTCATTTGCTCCTATTTTGTGGTGCTTTTTTATGAATATTAGAACTTATTTGTTTTTTTACTATACATGATTAACTTTTTACTTTAATTTTCTTATAACACCCATGTTGTGAATGATGAATTTAGACAAAATAACTACGAAAGATTAATCAACTGAAATTAACTATCATTTTAAGTTTAAAAAATAATGATAAAAAATACTAATTTCAAATTAATTTTAAAAAATTAACAACAATCTTATTCTTCTCTTCCAAATATTTTTACTAATTAGTACCAATATCTTTTTTAATAGTAATAATTTTATTTTTTCATTTAACTTACCTAAACTCAAATGCAACCCTATCTTTCGTAATAACAAAACTTGTAAAGAAACTTAATAAACGAAGTTACCTTTTATTAGTCTGAATTGAAATTTTCAATTATAAATTTTGTATCCACAAAAATATTTTCTATGTATAAAATATTTATATATTTTACTTCAATTAGCTCGTTCGATCATTTTCATAAAATTCATGCGTATAGCGTGTACAAGTCTAGTATTGTAAGATGTATAACAACTTCATGTTTCCATACTTTTTGTTTAATTTTTTGTTATTTGTATTAACATATAAGAAATCCAGAAGAGATTTCACAGAAATTGATCGCCCAGCTTCGTTGTTTCTGATTTAACATTGCGTAGGTTTTTTATATTTTAACATGCTTTCCAATTGAAATTGATTTTAGGTTTATATTCTTCATAGTTTGATGTAATGGTAACTGATTATATATATATTTGTGTGTGTATGTGTGTGTGGACACGCGCACGTGCATGCGAGAAGTTGGTTATCATTAGCTTTTTTCTCTAATAGTTCCTCTGGTTGGAAGCTCTGGAAAATTCAGCTCATAAATATTCTCTAATAGTTGGGTATCAAATCTAAGGCAAGCATCGTTTGCAACACCCTAGGCTTGATACTTCTTAAATCTGGTTGTTCTCGTTATTATCTTCTGATTTTAGTAATTGTTAGCTTGCAATCACCTATCTTCTACTAACTAGTATGTAGCTCACGTGGGTGTCTAGATTTTTTATTTGTATTACTAATTTTATTAGCATATTTTTCCAAATTATTTTATTTTAAATTAATTGCTAGAGTTAATCTGTAGAATTTTTATACGGGGACCATTTAACGTTTTAGATGTCGCAATAACATGTTACATTCCTTAGTTATGGTACTCTACTTTAATATGTCCTTTTGTAATATTTTTCTCTTTAAGAATTTGCAATATATATAATAGTTTGCAAAACTAATGAAACATAAGCAAAATAGTGTGAATATTGTTCATCATGTTTGAATATATCCTTTTTTTTGTAACTAATCTATAATAAATGTACTTAAATTTGTTTAGAACTTACATGTTTGTGATTATTATTTGTTGGTGTTATTATTACATTTTTTTCTATTCCATAATCTATGAGCACTAATCTTTGTATTTGTAGGAGATATCTTAAAACACTTGATACGAAATAAATAGCAATCACCCAAATTTTACCTGTAAATCAACTTTTTGTTGCTAGCTGATGCACTTACCGCCATAAATTTAATTTTAATAATGTTTTAAAATTTTCATTTTTTTATTCAACCAAAAGTAGGGGACAAATTAATACATCTCCCTTAGACAAATTAACATTTATATGTACGTTATTTTGTACCATGTATATTATAGTTTTGCCTTCTCATTTCATGTGAACAATAATTGATATATTAATTTTACATAATAAAACATGAACAAAACAAATTTATGAGATTTTTGAAACTTATTGTATAACGTATTCTTTATTATTTTAACACATGTACAATGAACAATATGACACCAACGGTCAAATATTAATGCATGCATGTAAATACTAACATGATGTATTTATTTTATATAAAAACGAGTGAACAAATTAAATGTGTGCATGTATGAGAGAATGGAATGACAAATGTCATAAAATTAGAGTGCCACTTGTTAAAAAAATTGATTGCCACTTGGTGCAAAAATATAATATCACTTGTGGCAATTACAACTTCTCTAGAAAATCTTTATTTCAGTATTAGTTTTGTCATTTCATGATTAATAGTTTTCTAAATTAGATGCTCAATGGTCTTTGAGCTTTCCTAAAATCTTCATTATATTATCAGAATCAACTATGTATTGAATAAATTAATAATATTTATCATAACTCGCTCGATGTCGTAAATGTGCAAATCAATTAGACTCTCTCTCTCTTAGTCAAGGATTTTACCAATAATATCTTTACCTTATGGAACTAATACATTATGCCTTTTGAGGAAAAATAAGAATTAATTATAATTTTGTACAAATTTTTAGCTTTTGCACAAAATTTGGAAAGTTTTCAATTATTGCCGAAATTTTGCATAATTTTTTTTACTTGGATCCCTAATTTAGCTTGTATACCCTTGTTAGATAATCTGTTACACCTCAAGTAAAGAATTATGATATTTTACGTACATTGGAAAATAGTTTGAAGCAAGTGAATGAATTGTGTTGCTTTCCCTATAAGATAATACTCATTCCGCCCATAAATAATGGGTATATATATATATTTTTTGAATGTCTAAAAATAATTAAACACTTCCACTTGGTTAAATATCAATTATTGAAAAATTCAGTAAATTGTCATTATTTCCTTTTTATTAATTATTAGTAGCTAGAAGAACACAAATATTTATAAGTATTGATTTAGTGATTTGTATTAATTTATTTTAAAATTTTAAAACTTAATTTTTTGACTCGACGTACAACTATGTGTCGAGTCAAATCATTCAATTATTTATAGACAAATAGAATACAATATTTTAATTATAAGAAAGATAAGAATTGAAATTAAAATCTAATAGTAGTAATTTTTCAACCCTGATAGACGATGCATGCACAACGCAAATAATTCCATGCTTGCATATATAAAAGATCCTTCATGTTTATTCTGCTAATAAATGGAGAAAAAAAATATATGTTTTCTTATTTGATCTTATTTTACATTTGGTCCAGTATGAGCGTGGGGTTGCCGAGTGGTGTACACACGTCAATTAATGGAGTAGCCAAGTGACATACAAATTATCTTTAGTCATAATTAGCTACGTAATAAACCCTATAACGAAATTATGACAAAGTTAAATCCAATAAAATAAAAATATTATCATATTGGAAAATAGTGTGGCTAATTCATGACAAAGAAAATGGGCAAAAAAGATTCAAAGGAACTAAATGTAAAAATTAATTTTAATTTTTTTAGAGCTCGTTTTCTTTTGTGGGGTTATCAACAAACTAATTCAAATATATCCAAAATGGAATAATGAAAGATGTAGAATAATTGTTTCTTCTTCTTCTTTTTTTTGTTTTTTAAGGCGCTATAAAATTTTAGTATTTCACTACCTATCTACGTATACATCCCTATCCAAAACCCCCATTGTTTAAACATAAGCAAAAATATTAACAGCGAGAAATATTCAATTGAAGTTTGAGATTTAACTTAAAAAAAATATTAGGCCTCCACTTCCAATTGGTAACTCTGTACATAAAACCTTTGTATGAGATAAAGAAACGGGGAGTGTGAAGTAACTATGCACGTATTGGTAACTATGTATATTTGATTCAATTACGAAATCATGAAAAAATATTCGAGCGTAATTAACAGATAACAAATTGGTTATTTGTAGAAGTAGACATGTAGCCTGGAACAAAGCTATTATATTTCAAATA
>MKEJ01000082.1:0-14046 GCA_001753735.1 Embelia ribes
AACCCCCCCCACAAAAAAAAAAAACAAAAAACAAAAAAAAAAAACCAATGATATTGCACGTTTTACTTCCCCAACAAATGTTACAACCCAGATCTGGGTTGTAGGATTGGACGATCCTACGATCCGCTTAAATGAAAACAGTCTTTATGTTTCAATCCAACGACTGAACAAATTTTCCTCAAACGGTTGCTATAGAGATTGTAGCTTGTTTGATTCAATTGTATCCTCACTAGGATCTTACAAAATCCTACAATGTGATCCCAAAATTAATTTAGCGATCCAAAGTAAGATCCCGATATTAACACCCTTGCACCCCATCGAACTGAACAAAAACAGAATAGCATGAAAATGAAAAATAAAAAAACTACCTCACTAAACAGAAAATAAAATTCCCTACTTTCAAAACTGCAGCGAAAGCCGGCAAAATAGTTACAAGGAAATTTGGAAACAAATATACAGACAAAATAAAACTTACATCGCACAGCCAGGCGCCAACACAATTCAGCCAACAAAGGTTACAGTTTCTTCACTCCAAAACAGACTTGCAAGTTGAAGTTTACAAAATTCAGAGTAAATACACCCGAAACGTAGCCCTTCTCAAAACAGAAACAAAAAACAAGAGAAATGCTGACACCAATCTAAACATTTGGAACAACAGCCTCATGCCGACTCTCACAAACAGAACTTTGCAATTTTACAAAAGTCAAATATTTTACATACAAAATTTATCTGTACAAAAAGAGGGACACAATGGCCTTGACATTTGGAATAATGGCCTCGTGTTAGTACCTAACAAAATTTACAACTTCTGGCTTACATAAATCAGAAAAATACATACAGCTTTGTCCAACTTCAAGGGGACAAAAATGCCTTACAATGACCTTTACATTCAATACAACAGCCTCTTGCTACAGCAAATGAAAAGCAAAAACCGACTCTCCTAAAAATTAAATCATATGCTATTTTACAAAAGCTATAACTGGTCATACAAGTTATCATCTGCGAAAATCCTACTACATTTTGTAAACATAATACAACACCATCTAACAAAGAAAGAAAATCAGCTCTGCACACATATAGGCAGACATTGCACTTGATTTTCATGATTTAGATTTTTGAGCAAGAGCTTCACGCAATCAAAATTGTCAACTTAAGATTGATTGAGTCAATGAAGGGTCTTTCCAATCGCTCCCTGAATATGACGATAAAAAGTTCGCATGTCAAAAAGCTAATCTTTAAGACAGAAGAAACACTTTTTGATGCATAATAACTAAAAATAAAACTCTGGCATCAAAACCGATGTTTAGGAATACTAGTTATGGAGAAAGTTAATTCACATAATAGGTAAATTATAATATAATTCTGCGGAACAGCAAATAAGTAAATTAACACAATATATTGACATTAGACTCTCAACTACTAAATTTTCTCACCCGAAAAATACTACCACAATACAAAACATGAGAGATGTCACGTCTAAATGCCCAAAAGGACTTTAAAATTACCTACTTGGTCATTTAGTTTTAGTACAAAGCTTATATAAGAACTAATGAAGGTGATCATAACATTTAAACAAGCACCATCATCTATGCCATAAGAGCCCTTAAACTTCCAACCTAGTTTCAGGAAGTGGTTTACAATTGAAACTTCACCATAAGATGCATGAATGGTCACTATGTTTCAGGAGTTAAACTCGTATAAACGTCTCTCCAATATAACATCTGAAGACCAATAATCTAATACGTAAAGTGAACAAACATTTGAACAATTCATACCAAAACAAAAAGGAAATTGTCTGCACAGTATATGAACATCAAGGAAGAAATAAGCATAGTTAACAGTTAAATATATGCATGCTTACTTGTTGCGTCAACCATATATCCAATCAGACCCATATCCTAATTGAGCCCCAAGTGCCCAACACCATACGTAGCTCACAAATTCTAGGTGGTCCAGGTAAAAATATACTTCCAGAAGACCATAATCTTGAATAGAACTTTAAGATCTTACTACCACAATAACAAATCTAATTGCTGGAGGGAGGGGGAGAGAGAGAGAAACAAATTTCAAGCACTTGTCTTAGATCTTAACCTAAAAGCCTGTTTTTACAATCTAGTAAAGCTAATCTAAACCATCAAGATATTTTATCCACTGACTACTACAAGACTTTTTAGGCAGTTTGAATTCCATGAGGACTGGAGAAAACAAACCCCCATTCGAATTGGCTGTTTTTGCTTAAATGCTACTTCACCACTCGCATCCATTAGTGTAACCTATTGTATTTGCCTCTCCTGATGGTTGGTCCAGTAATAAAAATGTTAGGCTAAAAACATTCGCTATCAGGAAAGGAAGGAAAGTTCTCAATTATGTCCAAGTGTTCCATAATACAATGCATATTACTACATGTTCTGGTGCAATTTGAGGGCATTTGAACTTCTAAAAAGGTTGATGAAAAGAAACACGTAAGAAGACACTCCTCTATCCAATACGGTCCCTAGGGAACAAAATTTCGTCAGTCACAATGAAACCAAAAGAGATTTGGTTTCTTACCCATTAGATACACTAAGTAACGAACAACTCGTTGAAGGAAGTAGAAATCCAAGACAAGTAACTTTCTTGGCCCCTAGACTAAGCACTTAAGCAGAATAAACAGATGTCACCAATGGCACTCAACTTCTAGTACCAAAGGAAAGATGCTACCACTAATGCATATTCACATGAGACTATAAGAGTCGAAACAAAACACTCTAAAAGGGCTGAAAAATTAAATTTCACCTTTTTAACACAAAGTTTTCCACATGCAGCAATATTTACATTTTTAATCGGCTAAGGTGATCTTTTCCAGAGAAAGAACTGAGCTTGAATGACAAACTAAAATGTGATCTTATAGCCACATCTGACTGTTCAAGAATGAAGCAACATATACATTTCAAAACCATGCCATGCCTGTATATGACACGACGATGCCAGCAACTCATTTTAAAAATCAAATTTACGAATAGAAAGCTTCAAATTTAGACTACAATATCCACCCAGTTCAAAATGTTAGATCACAACCCACATGAACTTCTAACGAAGAAAATAGCACATGAGAAGCATAAAGCTGTAGTTTGTATGTAACAAGTAATAACTGAGCAAAGGACTTAGTCAAGTGACATGTTGCCTCATTTCCAATTTTATTCCTCTTTCAAGTTATAATTATTTGGGACGTCTCAAGATTTTTCCTTTGCATCTTATGATTTCTTTGAAGGACAAATACTTAACAAAACATCAATTCAAATACTATAATGGAAGTAGGAACCATCACACAAAAATCATACCATGCAAGTACAGTTGTATCCATCAAGTATTACTTCAATATCACTCGAGAGCAAGAGAAAATCAAAGAGAACACAGAGGAAATTAAGTCACACAATCATATAATGTAATTTAACATTTAAAGGAACTAAGGTCACAAGCCCTAGGAAGTGGCAGTATCTAAGAGAACATCCGCAGAGCACCTATGGAGCCCAAAAGTTGCACAAGTTGGGACTTAAATGCCCAATCCAAGATAGCAAGTTCTTAGAAGCTATAACGTCTTGAGTAATACAGTATCATAAAATTTAAGTTTCTAGGAAGCAACAAAAAGCAAAGAGGAAAATCCATCTTTCCTTCTTATAGAGCAAATGGAACTTACTTTTTCAACTGAAAAGACACCCGTAATTGGCATCCACCCTTGGAAAAAGAGTTTGATCCTTCACTCTGAAGGCAAGCGTCTCCTTTTCCCATAATCTGTGTCCCTTGATCGCCGATAATCCTCTTCTAGCAAAGCCTTAGACCGGCTCCGAGGTCTTGAAGAAGACTGTCCTCTATCCCAGTCGTCATTCTCCTCCCGGTACCTGTGGTTTCTCTCAGATCTGTCCTTGTCCATCTCTCTCTCATCCCAATGCCTTCTCTCCGAGTTCCCCGACCAATCACGTTCGGATCCCCAATCCTTCTCCTTCAAAGCAGCATTTGATCTCACTCCTTTCTCTTGGCTCCCATCTCCATAACCATATTCAGAACCACCATCTTCACCCCCATAACTCGACTCTCTCGTCCTTTGTCCATATTCTTCTCCTCCACCTCCACCCATGCTCGTATCACTCCACATCCCTTGCTGTCCATCCATACCAGCAGGACCCATCATACCCATTCCCATTCCCATTCCCATTCCCATTCCATTGCTTGTCATTCCTCTACCAAAAAAGGTCGGATTTACATGAGGTGCCACCCCAGTGAACCCCATAGGGTTAACAGGTGGAAAAGATGGCATCATCCCAGGAAAAGCAGGGCCAGAAAAGCCTCCATAGCCAGCTCCCCTACCCATAAATGTCGGATCAAACCCAGCCCCCATCATTCCTTGAGGGTTCATCAAACCACCGAGAGGCCCACCAAAAGCGGGTCCACCCATGCCTTGTCCAAATGCACCTCCACCAGGCCCACCACCGACCATGTTCCTTCCTCCCATTGGACCTCCTCTTCCTCTCATGGGCCCACCTCCCGGGCCTCGATTGACTATCGCGGGCCCACCTCGTCCCCATCCACCTCTTCCCCCGTAATTTCTCCCTCCATCTCCAGTATTGGGCTGTTGATTCATCCCACCACCTCTGCCCACCCCATCGTTCATAGGCCTTCTACCTTGTCCCTGAGACTGAGGCTGGATTTGGTTTTTGTTCACATAAGAAGAACCCATTTGCCTTATGGTTTGTGGCGAAGCAAATGCCACCACACAAGTTCGCCCATTAAAAACATGACCATCCATTCCTTCTTTGCACATCGATGCAGCAATAGAATCATAGAACTCGACTTGACAATAGCCTTTAGACTTACCACTGGCTCTCTCATCGAAGAACTTGATCTCCTTTACTCTTCCGTACTGAGATAGCACACTCTCGAGCTCTGCATCGGTGGTCCACCAATGGAGTTCTCCCACAAAGAGCATGGTCGCACCATTATCCGTCGCTGGCCGATTATGTTCATTGTTCGAGTGGTTGTTCGAGTGGTTCACATTCATACTCGTTTGGTTATGACCAATGCTGGGGTTCAAAACTGGCGCAGCTCCGTCAGAAACTTTTACAGTTAGTTCAGAACTATCAACACCAATTTTTTGGGGAATGGGATTTGATCCTTGTGAACCCAAATTTTCTTTGTGAACATCGAAATTGATCCCCATCACTCTACCCTGCTGAGAACTATCAGTAGTTCCCACTTGTCTTTTGTCAGCTGTTAAGCCCTCTTTAGATTCAGGAAAAAGAATATTAGACTCAGGGGGATTAGCTTTCGGTGCTTGAAAACTTCCATTATCAGCGCCAGCACTAGCCATTTGCATCACAGGCTGCTGCATTTGCTGAAATCCTTCTCCGATGTTAACATCATTATACAGATCGTCGTATTCATCATCATCACCAATTACCTCATCATCTGCGAGAGCAGAAATAGCTCCACCCCCCGGGTACCTCATCTTTTGAGCCCCACCATATTCATCTCCAAAGTCTAATTCTTCGGCACCAGGATCCATCTACAATATTCCACTACCTGCTATTCAGATACCCAGAGAGAGATCTGATTATATGGAATATGAAATAATAGCGAGAAAGAATACTATTAAAATTTTGGAACTTGAGCAATTGATAAATTTGCTTAAGAATGGTGTTAATTTCCATAACTACTTAAACAATTACAAGAGCTGAAACAAAAAACAGGGGAACATACAAGTCTATGCACTAGGTGAACAGAGAACAGTATGAGATCGAATCAACTCTATTTCAAGTGTAGCAATATACTACGTCCATATAGTGAAAATTGTATCCTACATAGTCTATTTCATGTGTACCAGTTCATTGCTTCTGAAGTAAAATCCACTCAGTGTTTGTGATACCCAGAGAGAGACAAATTCAAATCAATACAAGCTTAGATACATAACTATATCAGCGTTTTGGAACTAAAGTAACTAAAGTCGTTTGAGATAAGAGTACAAAACAAAACAGATAAATAATACGAAGCTTATCATAAGGTTTTCATGCTTGAACAATTTATGAGAATCGCCCTATCTCGCTATCAGTATTCTGAATCTTTACATGGAAAGATCATACTATATAGTCTAATTCTTCAGCACCCCGATCGGTTTCATAAAGTAATTGAATATCAGTAAGTGAGATACCCAGAGAGAGAATAATTTGCTTGAGACAAGGGTTTTTTCCCTCTTTATTTATCTATTCATTTATTTTTGGGTCTTAAAGGGTAGCAATTAATTATCATAAACACAAAAAACAGAAAAATACATACTACTGCACGTGGCATTGTTACATAAGAGTTCAACTCAATTCTATTCCAAGTGTATCAATATACTTCCCGCTAGAAGTGTTGTTATAAGGAGCCAAGACCCTTTATCGCCTCTTGCTTAAGTAATGCAAGATGCTGAATATTTTTGCTTTTGTGGAATTAAAAAATCTCCTAAATTCTTATTTTTTATATTTATTTGAGAGTATATGCATTTGTATTGTGGTGAATTTGAGGTAGTTTCTCGATACATTATTTATGGCATCATACTTTCCTTAATATGTAATAATATGATAATATTACTTATCATAAAAAGAACATGTTCCACAAAATCAAAACATTAACTTAGAAACGTATTTTGACGTGAGAAAGGTGATTGCCTTACCATATAAGGCGCTACCGCCACAGCCCAAGGTGCTCACCAAGGCAACGCCTTAGTAAGGTCGCTCACCTTGACTCATATGAGGCGCCTTAGTCCCATCTCACTCACCCGAGAGCCTAGGCTAGCATCCGGAGTGCCTTTAATAACACCTCGCAATAGTGCTCCTAAATGAGCTCAATCCTAAATTTAAGATATTAAATATTAGGGACCTCTCCAATCAGTTTCTTTATTCCAATTCAGTTATCCCCTAAAAATAGAAGAATTGCTACAGCAGTCCCGCAGAACGAGGGGAATACTGCTCATCCTAGTTCCATTTTTAACTTTGAAGGATCTGTGTGACCATTCTTCTTATCTTGACTTCTAGTTCAGAGCTTGAGCTACGGGGACCAAAATTTAGAGATTCGAAATGGATAACCCGGTGGAAATGCCTTTTAGTGAATAATCGTGCAATGTATACAACAAAAAACATATTGATCAAATTGGGGATTTGTACACTTCCCGCGCGTGCTCCTAAATCAGCATCTACCCTAAATTTAAGAGATCAAAGTTTAATGAACTTTTTCATCAGTGTATCTGATATTATTCAATCTTTAATGGCATATGTGTCACAGTGATCCCCTCGATACAATACGACCATTCCCCATATTTCAGCCTCTAATTCGAAGTTTGAGCTATAGGTACTATATATCGGCCTATCTATACATATATAATGAATAATGTTGCGATACATATAGCAAAAAATATATTAATCAAAGCAATAACCGCTGGTAAGGAGGAATCAAATCACATAGAAGGAAGGAAGACCTGAAAATGAGATCAATCGGAGCAATTTTGTTGATTTACGATTCGTCCCCTAGCGACCTCTCATATATGGTCCTCTCTCTCTCTCTCTCTCTCTCTCCCCCTCTCTATCTTGTTTTCAGAGAAAATATGTGAGTATTGTATTGTTTATATGTGTATTTAGAGTCTTACATCATAATTATTTTTCATTTAATTTTTATAAATTAATTTTTTCAGTAATGGGTATTTGATTGAAAAGTATTGAAATATTTATACACTATATGATCAAATGTAAAGTATGTTCTGTTGTAAAACTTGTAATTTGAACTATAGTTTTATAATTTTAGTAGACAAAAAAAAAAGTAATGTTCTAAAAAAGAAATTGTAAGCAGAGATTTTTCTAGACAGAAATCGAACAATCCTTTTGATATTTCTCAAAAGAAAAAGATTACTCGGACATATTTTACTATGATTTCTTAGTTACAAAATTAATAGTTGGTATCCCGAACAACTTGATCCAATTGGGAATGCTCTTAAATATGAAATTTAGTTCTCTGTTTTAATTTTGCAAGGGGTTCCTGTAATTTAGAAAATCTTTAATAACAAGGCAACCACCAAAAGACTTGCCCAGGAAAGAAAAAAGGAAAAACTCAAAACTTAGTACTTATTTTTATGAAAATGTTTTTCTACTTGTTGATTGATTAACTTAGTTGTCAATATTATTAATTTACTATGTCATGTTATGTTAAAGAAAGTAAATTTTATAACAAAAAAAAATTGTAACTGCATGAAAACCCATAAGAGCTTGTAAATGTGTATATATTTGGTATTAATACCTAACTTTTATATTTTTATTGCATGTTTTTCCTATGCAGTAGGAATGAAAATGTATTCTAAGGGTCTTTTGCTTCAACCACTTTCGAAATGATTAGTATTAGTCTACAAATAATCATGTTGGGTAGCCATTTCCATTCAATATAATAGGGATTAATTAAAATTTCAATTGGCAATTACCCTGGAAGTAATTTTGTGCCGTGATGTGTGATTAGAATTTTTTTTTTTTTTAAATTNNTTTTTTTTTTAAATTATAATTTGTTTCCATCAACATTATAAAAGATTATTCAAATTAACAAGATGGTACCAAATGTATGATACAATAGTAAGTATTTTGAAATGTATGCTAAAGGTGCAATAACCGTCACCCCACTGTATAGACCGTCAAGCACCTTTACGAGCCACTAGACTTTGGATTTGAAAAGAAAAAGGGAAAGAAATCGGTTGATAATATTTGCAGCTTTGATTTCTGCAAGCATTACGCTAAGTTAGTTACACCCCGAAACTGCGACGTCGAAATCGCTACCAATATAGAAGTCACCAACGATATTCTACCTATGTTTATAACCTAAACTTTTAAGAAAAATGGTAGCTTACTGTTAAACAAATTCTGCAAGTTTTGTTCTCCTAATTTTAGAAACATTGAATTTTAAGTTCCTCTTTAAGCCAAAATACAATAATGGCTTACAGCTTTGTTACACCTGGTAATCCATTTCGAGCCTTTATTTACCCTTGCTTGGTAGATGTTTTTAAATGCTCCTTTTGGATAGTAAGATTACTTTTAAGTTATTAAAATTAAATCTTATGTGATTTTTGTTAAATCATAAAAATTTGAGGATACCAAGTCTTAAAGCTTGTTTCTATTGACACAGGTGAGTTAAAGAAGACAATTGAAAAGTCGGTGCTCTTGAAGATACCCATTGGTGCCGACAACTTACTTATTTATTCCATAGTAAGTTTCTTATCCAAATCTACGAGCTCTTGAAGATACCCATTGGTGCCGACAACTTGCTTCTTTATTCCATAGCAAGTTTCGATCTACATGTTTGATTCGTTTATTAAAGCCTAGTTTGCGTGTGTTCAACGCTTGGTATTAATTCACTCTTTACAGTGTTAATTCGTAGTTCAATATGCATAATACCAGGGGAGATTATAAATTCTGCTAATATTTGTGATTAGAAGAAGAATTTTTTTAGATTTTAGGATGTAAAATCTTGTTTGACAAAGTAAGTGCTATAAATTGAAAATATGAGTCAACTTATCATGGTGTCTAACGTTTAAATCCCTCCTCGCACACAACATACCCAAAAGGGAATGATATTTCCCTTTAGAGATAGGAATATCATGCTAGAACATTACTTATTATCCCTTAGGTAGGCGCACACCAAGATAGTGCATCTAGAGTCACGATTAAGAGTGGGAAGGAGTTAGTTGGTCTAAACTCTTAACACTTTCCTTTTTGAAAAACAAAAACACTAAGCGAATAGGGATTGAGGCAGTTTATGCAAAGTGCATTTTTAGAATTGTAGAACATAAATTTTGATTTTTTTTAGTTTGAGGATTTTGTTTGGTTGATTACTGAATATCAATCATTTTTTTTATTGTAATTATTGAGGAATTTTATTATATCCAAAACAGATCCACATAATCTTTAGCGATATGACTTGTATTAGTTGGATTCTTTGGTGCAAAAACGCTTAAAGCT
Source organism: Embelia ribes (assembly GCA_001753735.1). Lineage (NCBI taxonomy): Eukaryota > Viridiplantae > Streptophyta > Magnoliopsida > Ericales > Primulaceae > Embelia > Embelia ribes. The sequence continues at coordinate 10,002 of MKEJ01000082.1, forward strand.
TATAATCTGACCTGTTTGGAGTATATAATCTAAAGTCTAGGCAAATGGATTAGGTACTTAGTTACAATGATTAGGTACTTAGTTACAATAGCTCTAGTTGATTGGGATAATCTAGTTAAATTCTTTTTGTTCTTTGAAATTACTTTGCTAATGGTCTGAAAACCTTAAATACATAGATAAAGTCGTGTTTGACATTACAACCTATGATCACGATCATCTTGGTCGCTATGTTATCGAGAAGCCAGAAACGATGGAAAAAAAATATTCCATCCAAAAATTTAGTGAAAAAGACAAACTATTATCTTAACCACAACAATAGATACAATTTTAGTTGTAAGTAATGATTTGATAATAAAATGATGACAACAATTGATGATGGAGATCAGAAAGAGGTAGAATATAAGCTATTTTTGAGGCCTTTATGGAAACACAAATTGTTAATTTGCATAGTAGAAGGGAGTACAATAATTATGTAGATGAAAAAGACTAACTTAATATCGAAGTTAAATTTCTTTTACGAAAATATTTGTACTCAGAAATATGAATATGGGCCAACAAAAAGACAATGGGACATAGGGATTATATTCAGTTGTATCATGAATAGGAATAAGCTATTGGAAGAATTGAAAGAGCTTCATTGATTTTTACATGAATCAAAAAGGGAATAGGCCGCAAGAATAATACCATTGGTATATGATCCTCTTTGTAAATGGCATTGGTAAAAAAAGTCCACAAATCTCGCCCAGAAGACAAACCTATCTTCTTTAATTAACAGATTTCAATTTAAAAAGCCCTGGCAACAACAAATACCTAAAACCGGCCAGTTGATGAGTTATATTAACTAACCACTTATACTGACTAAAACACTGGGATGGTTAGGTATATCAGGATCGTTTTCAGTTATTATAGTTCAAATGAAGTTCCGCATTATGATCACGAACGGAACTGTTGGCGGAGTGAATGTAATTATGTCGAGTAAAAAAACATATTCATATTCATCTCGCAAATCATCGTCAAATTTCGTTGATTTTGTATGCGACAATCATATTCACCCCACACCAGTCAAATTTATGATCACTATATGAAACTGCATTTACAATATCATCAATATGACTAAAAACAATCCCAATATGCCTAACCATCTCGGTGTTTCTATCGGTATAAGAGTTTAGTTAAAATACACTCGACAGCAAGCCGATTTTAGTAATTCGTTGTCGCCACAACTTCTTAAATTTCAAGCTATCATCATCAATTAGAAAATGTAGCTTGCCTCCGAGGTGAGATTCGTGGACTTATTTACACAAAGTCTTATAGAAACTTGCTCTCATTCTCCAATGCCATATATAAATAGGATCGCATATCAATGGCATCATTCTCACAACCTTTTCAAAAAGATCATCCCATTCTTTCAATAGCTCAGTCCACTATCTATCATACAACTGAATATAAGCCCATATCTAAGTCCGTTGCATAATTCCGAGTAGACATACATTTGTAAAAGAATTTAACTTCGACATGAAGTTGGTCTTTTTCATTAACATATATTCTCTCTAGCAAGCAAGTTGCACATGCAAGATAAAATTCTCGGATAAATTGCCTCCATATTTCACTAATAATTTGAATTCCCCGTAAGGACCCAAAAATAGCTTATATTCTAACTCATTCTGATTTCCACATCAATTATCGTTTATCAGTTTAGTATCAAGTCATTTCTTAAGGCCAAAATCGTATCTATTGTTGTGGTTAAGATAATAGTTTTTTTTTTCTTTTTCACTAAATTTCTGTACGAAATACTTTTTCCATTGTTTTTGGCTCCTTGATAACATAGCGGCCAACATGATCGTGTTCATAGGTCGCAATGTCAAACACTACTTTAACTCTATATTACTTATTTTCAAACCGTTGGCAAATCAGTTGTAGGTTATAAAAATATAGTGAAATGTTCGAACTCTCAAATTTATCGTTAGGATTCATTTTTGTCTGCAATAAGTAAACAAAAAAATATATACTTAAAGAAAACAAAAAATATGCACAGCTGAAACAATTGGTGGGTGAAAACAAACAAGCCTAAAGCACATAAATAATTTAACTTAATTATACCAGTCAACAAGAGCTACTGTAACTAATTGCCTAATCTATTTGCCCAGACTTTATATTATAATCACCCAACAGGTTATATTATAAACTTTAAACAGTTATGTACCAAAAAAATCCAACTAATACGGATCGTATCGCTATAGATTATCCGGATCTAATCTGAATAATAATAAATTGTTCAACAATTATAATAAAAAAGTGATTGATATTTTGCAATCAACCAAACGAAGTCCCCAAACTTTAAAAAAAAAAAAAAAATTGTTCTATGATTCTAAAAAAGCAACTTAAATTAATTGCCACAATCCTTCTTGGCGAAATGGTTTTTGTTCTTCAAAAAGGAAAGTGTTAAAGTTTAGACCAAGTAACCCCTTCCCATGCTTATGCTTAATCGCAGCACTAGATGCAACTTCTTAGCGTGCGCCTAACCCAAGGGGCAGTAAGTAATGCTCTAACATGATTTTCCTACCCCAAATAGAAATGCCATTCCCTTTATTGTGCGCAAGGAGGGGATTTAAACGGTCGATGTCGTAATTCGCATGCTCTTATGGGGTATAAGTTGACTCTTATTTTTAGTTTAGAGGTAGTTTCTTATAATATGATAATATAACTTATCATAAAAAGAACATGTTCCACAAAATCAAAACATAAACTTAGAAATATATTGACATGAGAAAGGTGCTTGCCTTACCATATAAGGAGCTACCACCACAGTTCAAGGCGCTAACCAAGGCAACGCGTTAGTAAGGTCGCTCGCCTTTACTCATATAAGGCGCCCTGGTCCCGTCAAGTTTGCCCGAGCACCTAGGCTAGCACCCAAAGCGCCTTTAATAACACCTCCCACTAGTGCTCCTAAACGAGCTCAATCCTAAATTTAAGATATTAAATATTAGGGACCTCTCCAATCAGTTTAATTATTACTAGTCAACCCCTAAAAATATAAGAATTGCTACAGCAATCCCCCAAGAACGAGGGAAATACTGCTCATCCTAGTTCAACTTTTAACTTTAGAGGATCAGTGTGACCATTCTTCTTATCTCGACTTCTAATTCAGAATTTGAGCTACAGGGACCAAAATTCAGAGATTCGAAATGGATAACCTGGAGGGAATGCCTATAGTGAATAATCGTACGATATGTACAACAAAAAACATACTGATCAAATTGGGGATTTGTACACTTCCCATTAGTGCTCCTAAATCAAAGTTTAGTGAACTTTTTCATCAGTGTATCTGATATTATTCAATCTTTAATGGCATATGTGTCACAGTGATCCCCTCGATACAATACGACCATTCCCCATATTTCAGCCTCTAATTCGAAGTTTGAGCTATAGGTACTATATATCGGCCTATCTATACATATATAATGAATAATTTAGCCATAAATATAGCAAAAAATAAATTAATCGATGCAATAGTCGCTGATAAGGAGGAATCGAATCACATAGAAGGAAGAGAGAGACCTGAAAATGAGATCAATCGGAGCAATTTTGTTGATTTACGAATTTGCCCCTACAATTCGTCCCCTAACGAGCGCTCAGATATGGTCGTCTCTCTCTCTCTCTCTCTCTCTCTCCCCTCTCTCTCTCTTGTTTTCAGAGAAAACAGTATTGGATGGGAATGATTGGATGCGACTATTGAATTGTTTGTATGTATCTGCATTTAGAGCATTTTGACTCGATATTGATTGAAAGTATAAAAATATGTTGTTGTTTTTTTTGTTATATATGAATTAATATTTTTTAAGTCTTATATAAATATTTATAAATATTATAGCTGTGTTTGGAAGAAAATAAAAAAATATATATTCTTTTTTGAAAATCAATTGTTAGTAGTATAAAGTTGATAATATCAAAAGCAAATTGCTTTTCCCACCCCCCTCCCTTCACACCCCCCTTGGGTCTCCACCACTCCACCACCCAATTTACCATTTTATCCTTATTTTTTTAA
>MKEJ01000088.1:0-21879 GCA_001753735.1 Embelia ribes
AAATAAATTTATTTAAATGAACCGATGCAACCGTAACGTTGGAACCGGTGCAATAGTTTGGTCCAACGGTCAATTGTTTGTTTCAGCCAATGGTTTGGCTCGAAACTTTGCCAACCTTTTAAAAAAGCCCTCAGATTCTGAAATAGTGCAAATCGCACACTTCTGCACATGAATGACTGCAACTTTTGATAAATGAAAAAACACTTCTATGTCTATAAATAAGTGTCCGTTTTCAACGACAAAAAAAAAAAACATTCGTTTTCAGAATTACTTACGCATAAAATATTCGTTGCATTCTGCATTAACAAAGAGAGTACTGCAACAAGAAAAATCCGACCAGATTATTGGAGTGTTGCATCCTTCCAATAACAGAAAAACAGTTGTATCCTTGGAAACTATCATTTATTAGTCCAGAGCGTGTGGGAGTGAATCTAGTTTCAAGGAGATATCTTTAAACGGTAGATTCTGTTGCTGTTAATCAGTATTTATTCATTTTTTCTTTTTGAAATTTAAACACCAAGCATACTCAAGGAGTACAAATAAGTCTTATAATTTTTCGTTACGGTTCAATTATTTTATACTGATTATAAATTTACTGTTATACTTGATAATAAATATAAAGAGTTTAAATTGTTTGTTAACAGTAACTAGAAGTAATATTCCCAGCAACACCAAGTGCCATAGTTACAACGATCCACTGGCTAATGCTGATATATTTTAAAGTCTTCTCTCTCTCTCCATATATATATATATGTATATATATAAGTATTTCCTTTATATCTCTGGTAAGTTTCTAATTTCTTTTATCAAAATCAAATTTGTATTGAGCATTTCAACACTATGTACTCGACGTTGATTTATTTACTTGTAAGATCTAGTAATCTAAGAAATGAGGAATATACAAATATGTTGTGCAGATATATATTTATATGCGGGGAATATGGACATGTGAGGAGAGCATGGTGTACGCAACCTTATCCTATTTTTAAAGGTTGTGTAGTCATATACCATAGAAATTTATAATTTTCTGAAAATGTTTAATGGGGTTGAATTTCAGTAATTCAAATGACAAGTTATATGTAAACATGGAATAAGTTTTTAGGATAGACATTAATAGATGGACAGATCTGAAATAGAATATGTTTTTTGAACTGATCCCTTTAACAAATTTGTACAGTGGCTATATTTTTTTTGGCAACCAGTGATTTTAGTTCTCAATTTTTTGTAGGATATTTAACATTGTTCCGGATAATGCCGAGTATGGTTGATGAGATTGTCGTTAGCGGATCAATGTTCATTGCATTTCGAGAAAGCCCACGAGAGGTGGGTTCTGGTTTCTCAGGTATGATGAAATGAGTTTCACAATTATTTGGCTTCCTATTATATTTGCTAACTTTTACATATGAATCATCACTGCACTTTGAAACCAACTTTGTATGAATTGCTGCTGTTTTTGTAGTATGCAATCCTATACCTGAGATAAAGATGTTTTAAAGTGGGTGAAACATACAAAAATAATGTTTATTGTGATTTAAAATATGGAATGTGATAAATTGTTTGTGGCTGGAAACTTCCAAGAGTTGTATAGATCATAGAGATTTAAAGCTAAATCTAAGCAAAGTTTCGCACATTTCCGAGCATCATAAAGGGGTTATCGTTTGCAGGCGTGCAGGGGCTGTGTTTGAAGAGATCCGAGCAAAGGCACTTGATGTTTTCGATGTCATCATCCAGAAAATTTGTGAGTCTTGTGGTTAGATTAGCTTTTGCACAATTGAGATGCTGGGGTTACCTTTATAGGTCATGATTTCTCTTTTGCTCTTTTTTTTTTTTTTTTGGCAATTTTGAATATCTTTACTATAATGGTTGATGGCCATTCTTTGCTGTTTTGTTCGGTTTATGTGATTTTAAGCCTTTTTACAACGAGTCTACGATCAGACTTTTTTCTCATGCCTCGTTCTTCCCTTGGGTCATGAAGACGGGTGTCTTGAGGTATTTGTAGAAGGGAAATTTCAGTTTTATGATCGATGAAATTTCTTAGTAAAGGATATTAGATGGTTGATAACAACTTGCAAAGGTGGGGATTATTTGTGGGAAGCATTGTGGGGCTATAAATTCATTTTAATCAGGTAAACCTCTATAATGAGTAATAGTCTCGAGGATGCAATCCGAGTTGGGTGAACCTCTTGGGTGTGGATTGAATCCTGAGTTATTGGGTCTGATTCCACGACGCTATAATTTTCCATTGCGCCTTGTGAGCTATTTGTGTGTTCTCAAAGTAGTATATTTGGAGAATATGTAAGAACTACAAAGTTGAGGATGTAATGCCATAGATATTTATCTAGTCTTTGTAAATGGTTTTTGGTATATACAGATCATTAATCTTTTCGTTTTTATTGTGGAGAAATTGTTGTGCTGGTTTAGTAAGTAATCAAGATGTTCCGGCTTTGCTTGTGCTACATTCTTTTGGTACATTGGAATGGTTTTCTTTGAACTTATCACATGCTTTTATTGTTCTTTTGTATCACTTTTACTAACTTTTCTAATTTTAAAGCCACAAGGTTACACCAAAATTGACAGTTTTAATTTTTTCAGTCCATAATTTAAATCTTTCGTTGGACACTAGCAATAATTACAATTTGCGTTACTCTATTCGGTAAATGTAAGCATCCGAACCTTGTACGCTCAATGCTTACCCGTTCTAAAAGATAATACTGACCATTCTTCAACACATAATTATAAACTTTTTCTATCATTGCTCCATTGATCGATTAACTTCATATATTTTCTAACTTTTTTGTTATAAAATTAAACACCGATAATTATCTAAGTGATCCCATCTCAATTTAGATAATAGTGTCGGAGTGTTGGATTCAATGGTGTTCATTTATCTAACCTACATAAATAATCATCATATCCATGTTATATTGCATAGTTTCTATTTGCTATCAATTGTATTCTTCCTTTAGGATTCTTCTGCTTTTTTCCCCATAATTTACAAGAAAAATTCACATGAGAATATGATTGAAAAGTAACAAAGTTTTATTTTATAAGGCAAGGAAATGATTACTACTATAACGTAATCCATAAATTATACTATTGTTAATCTATTAATTCCCCGTCACTCTACTCTTGCCATGACTTTTGCAAAAGTAACTTTTTGAATGTACCATAAAGTAATATGTGATGAAAAAGAAAATATTGTTGCTGCAACTCTCCCAATGTCACGAGCTTATAATAGTTGGATTTGTGAAAAGATACTTCTTCCTTCAACAACGTGTATCGTGCATCAACGAAGGGACGGCATCGAAAAGAAAGGAAAAGTAGAACTACTTGTCTATAGTTTGTTTGGTGGCATGTCAATTGTAATTCCCATATTACTTTGAAGGTTATCTTCCCCTTTCTTTCTCATCAGTTGTTATTCTAGTTCCATTTTGTTTTGTGGGTATAGATAAGAGGGAAAACACCCAAGAAATGTCTTAAATTTGCAAAACTGCAACTCAAAATCATAGATATGTGATTACCATATCATTATGTACATACCCAATTTTATTTTGGCTAACATATTCTATTATGATTATTTTGGCTAACATATTCCCTAAAATCTCTATTATTACACCATCTCAATAACACATTGAATCCTGGGAGCTGTATTTCACCCAAGGGCATTCCCAGCAGAACCTTCAAACTAGTTCACTATATCTAAGCTAGAGTTTTAATTTCAGAAAAATATTCCAATGAGTAAGTTGTTATGGGTTGCATATAGATTAGGATTGACTTAAGAGACTTTGATAGACCATTATGCTGGTCTACCAAAGATTCTTCCATATGACGTAAGATATGACGTAAGATATTTTGTAGTAGGATAATCGAAACCGAGGATCAAGCCTGCAAAAATTATTTTTATCCCCACGATTATTTTGGGAATATAATTTATGTTGTTGCATATAAATGAATTCGGATGACAGAAAAAATAAATGCAATTGATATGGATTGAGTGGGTAAAGTATCGATCAGTATAGTGAGCCTGCAACACCAACTATTGGATAAATTTCAATTTACCTCCCTCATCTACCAACTAATTTCAAAACACCCCCTGAATCTACTATCTTTTTACCTTTGCCCCTCCTCGCTTTTATTTTAATATTGAAATTGTTCTTTTCCTTAACAAATTGGCAAATTGCCAATAAAACCTTTTGATTGAAAAAATTTCTCTCTTTCTTAAGAGGTTAGGGAATCCAGAATTATCCACTGTTTCTAATTTTCAGAGAATTTTTAGAGAATGACAAAATTATGACCTGCACCAATCCCTCTAAAATTGTAGAAAACCTCCAAAATAAAAATTTCTGCTACAGTTGTCCTTTATTTATTTTTAATTCTAATTACAAAAAAAAATAATAATAATAAATAAATAAATAAAAATCAGCACACATATACGTATAGAAAATTTATGCAGCTCAAGTCAAACTACTAGTTGCATGAAGAAATCATAATTTAAAATCCTTGAACAAAATTAATCAGAAGTCTATGAAATTTTTATTTAAGAAGCTACGAATTAAAGTGGATAAAACACATTATAAAGTGGAATATAATAATAATAATAATAATAATAATAATTCATAAAAAACAGTGTGAAAAAAGCCCTAATGGGCTGAAGTTGAATTCATATTGGATTGTGGATGAAGGGAAAGAATTTGGTCCAAAACTTGGAAAAAGGAAAATTAAAGTTATTGACTCTTTATATTAAATTTTGGGAAATATAAATCTAACTTATTTTGTTTCTTTATCAGATTTTGAGAATCCAATTTAAACTTTATTTATCCTAAATAAAATTTTATTTAGCCAATAGTTTGTTTTACTCTCTGAAAGTCACTTCATAATAGTATATAAATTCAAAAAACTATGTCTCAAATGTCAATATGCGGGAAAAACTTATTTTTTTATGGAGAATTTATGAGTAGTGATTTTCTCATTGGATAAAATCAACGTAGTAATTTCTAAAAAAATCAACGAAATAGAAAGACTAAGCTTGGCATATTTTTTCTTTCTCTTTCTCGTCGAATGCTCCAATTTTGTTGCACTTGTGATTTATTTAATTTTCTGGAAACGTTTACTATGGTAAAATTTCAGTAATTCTAATGACATTTTATATATAATACGAAATTGTTTTTTAGGGAGACTTATTAAGAGATAAAACAGATGTAACATAGAAGAATATATATTTTTTGGTTATAAGCAGATTAATACAATGGGTTTCATTTTCACAAATCATTTCTTTAATTACCAACATGTAATTTAATTCCCAATTTTTAATATATAGGCTATTTAAATTGTTCCGGAGGAAGACGAGAATGGCAGACGAGATTGTTGTCTGCTGATTGTTGTTCATTGCATTTCAAGAAATCCCGGTCGATGGGTTTATTCTGGTTTGTCAGTTATGATGAAACGAGTTCCATAATTATTTGTGTTCCCCTCGTATCGGCTTGCATTTTTCTTATATATATTATTGGACTCCGTTACCAACTTTGTATGAATTGGGGTGTGACTTTTGTAATATTCGGTCTTTTGCCTAGGATAAAGATGTTTTACGACGTTTGAAATATGCAAATTTAATTTTGTTGTCGATGTGATAAATTGTTTGTCGTACGGTAAACTTTATCGATTAGTTCATATTCATCTGCTTCAATCTAGAACTTATACGGTACTTTATTTACCCTAAAAATATGATGCGACAATAATAAACTATGAAGAAAGGTTCAATTACGAGAATATGAAATGTTGTGCTGAAAAGAAAAGGCTACAGCAATACACAATAAGGAAATAAAATTAAATGATGTTCATGACACTTAAATTAGGAGATCTGATAGGTTAAAAGAGTAATGTAACTAATCTAATATGTAGAAAAAATAATGTAACACACTACAAGAATTTTTTTATTTACCTCCTCACTTGATTCATCAATTTGTCACTAAAGGTACCAATGGTGATGACATCTATTGGTCACAAGGTCGTCACTACTACTTGGAAACTAAAAGTATCTTAGTGACGAACCAAACCGAACCAAACCCGAAAAAATCGAATCCACCGAAATTTCATAAATAAAGAACCAAACCAACCAAAGTATGTTTTCAAAACCAAACTGTTTCGAACTGAATAAACCAGTTTGGTTCGGTCCTAAACCGAAATTTCATAAATAGAAAACAAAACCAACTAGATGTAAAGGAAACTGACACGAACCTCAATAAGAGACGTTAGCAAGTGGTCCAGTTCAAGATTTTGCAACCTCATCAGGAGGTCCTTGTCCTTTTGAGACCCATGGGCAGTTAGTTACTAGCATTTTCAGAGCCTGGTATATTTTCATTCTAATTTAATCTATCTTCTAAGTGCTCTTTCTTTCTTTCTTTATACACTTGGTACCTTCTATCCAGTAATACAGTAACTTTCTAGACACGATTGTAGTTTCATCTTCCCAGAAAAAAGAGACGAAAAGAAGAGGGAACGGGAAGAGGAAGAGGAAGAGGAGGAGGAGGAGGAGGGGTGTGTCCTTATGTTTCCCTAAACTCTAATATCTCATTCGAGCCTCGGCCAATAATAGATCATAGTGAGAAGAAGCTCGAGTCTTTAGAGGGAAGAAAAAGTTGTCTCCTAGAAATTCACATATAAGAAATAGCAATGTGATGAAAACATCAAAAGGAAAGAGATCTTAATCAGAACTGAGCAAAGAATGGCATGTGAAATCAGATGTTCTACGCAATAGTAAGGCTGCAAGAGGAAATTAACCGCAAATAGAACAACTTAGACTATGAAAGGTTGGTATATGACCTTCTTCCAGAAAAAGAACAACAAAACACAAAAAAAGAGCGGTTAATTGGCTACACTTCATCGACAGACAAAAATACAAAGAGTAATATGCATACATGGAACACATTATAGAAGTTTTAACTGGATACTATGCAACAGAGAGTATCAATAAGTTCAGACAACATTTGCACTAAATTCACATTTAGCATCTTATTAAGGCAAATGATATAGGTACCACAATGTCATACACAGTTTCAGCACACAATGATCTAGCAATTTTGCACTGAAATCATAACGATGAATGTCCTCAATTAGAAGTGCATAAAACATCATTGAGTACCAAAATTGCATATAAAATCATGTACATATAGCTACCCCCTTACTACGTATCATAGTTACAGGAAACTCTATCAGACCTAAGAAAATTTCCTATATGAAAACTCTTCACTAATGAAACTCGTAATTTACTTGATTAAGAAAAGTTTCCATACTACTAGGATAGTCGTTTAAAATACAAAATAAACAATGTATAATCAATTTTAATAATATTAATACTATTTGTACTATTACAAAAAGTACATTATTTAAATAGATAACCATCATTTCAGTTACATTTACAAACTTTCAACTATGTTCCTGTATTATTGATTCAATTATTCATAATATCAACTCTTCCACTTCACTATATTCTAAGTTCACATTTCCCGCTTCTCATTTCCTCACGCAACCGTATTTGTCTTTATAATCGCTTACTATGCTAAAAACATATTTTTAAAATTCACACCAGTCAGCTATCTCTGTGTAGGCACAAAAGCACATGATAAGACCTCAAAAACCGATATAGTATTACTATAATCTCTATGCCCCATAAAGAATTACTAGGAGCACATTTATATAATACTAGCATATACTCCAAAACACAAGCATAACCATCTTTGTGATAGCATTTATTTTCTCCTCATAATTTACTAATTTTCAAGTACATTAATTTTTAATTATTCATAATATCATCTTTCTTGATCCCAATATTTCCAGTCGCATTTTCAGTTTCTCGTCTCCGTACAACACACGTACCTGTTTTTACAGTGGGCAACTATGCTATAAAATGGTTTTGACTCCACACAAGCCAGCCCTCCATGTATAGGCACAAACCACATAGATAACCTCAAAACCGGATATAGTATTAGTATATTCTCAAATTACTAGCCCCACAGTTATCGAATACATACAATTAAGTTACCGTTCCACTAAAAGCTCGAGTTGGTAATGAGGGCAACTTTTTTTTCCTTTATTACAAGGTTTGTTGGGTTGTAGCTTATCTTTTTTTCTGATTACGGAAAAACTTCTAGCTTATTTAAGCTTAAAAAAAAAAAAACTCAACTCAAAAGCTAACATCTCCAACATTTAAGCCGAAAAGCTTGAGTTTCAAAGCTGCGATGAAACAAAGCTATATTATTCTCCAGCAAACGCGGGCATACTCTAAAACACAAGCATTATACTAAAGGCAGATCATAAATCTCTTCAATTTTTCAACTAATAATACGCAGATCATAAATCTACAAAAGAACTTAACTAATCCACCATGTATACAAACATGAACACTACTAACACACACGCATATACAAAACAAAACGAGTAAATCTAAAAAAGAAAGATATATATCACGCAAAATCATTGATAAATTATATAGTTTTCGAAATTCAATTACCTGCGATGATCGACCGATTCAATTGGACGAATCAGTATGAAACAAACTGAGCTCGATTGGCAAAAGCTGAGCCGAAAGGTGGAGTTGATTAAGAAGAAGAATTGATGCGCAGAGAGAGAGAGAGAGAGAGAGAATAAAGAAAGTCACAGTGCGTGCTTACCACTAACGGGCAGCAAAAGGCCCACAGACAGAGAGACGAAACTCTTTTTTTAATTTAATAATAATTAATTAATTCAATTATTATTATTATTTATTTAACAATAAGACTGTCTTTGAAAGATAATTATGACCTGTAATGACTGTTTCACATATGGGGATTATAAAAAAAATGATTTAAATACATGCTAGTCACAAGGTTAACAAATTTATTATTTAATAAATATTATATATTAATATAAATGTAAAAATTAAGAAATAATTTTGAATTTTTTTAATAAAAATAGAAGTATTGTAATTATTATTTATCAGAATTTTAAGTATGCATTAATATCAATTTTGAGGTACCTCCGTAGTCTTGCAGCATTATTTTGTCCTCTTTAGAATTAATATGATATTCAAACATTTTGTTGAACTTAGTAGATATATAAGTAATTGTACATTATAATTCTTTAAGTTTTAATAATTTTATTTTAAATTGCTTAAGTTTTATTTTTATGATAATTTTCAATTTAAATATTTAAAAATATTATATTATCTCTTAACAAAAGATATGTAAGTTAGAATCAATTAGTTTATAATTTTGGGTATGATGACTTTTATTACAAATATATTACATGAAGGCTAAATTCGAAAGAAAAAATATATGAAATATATTTTATGGAGTTGATACCTTTTGAAGAGCGATATAAAAATGTAAAAACATTGACAAAACTAATAAGCCCAACCAAGAAGATTGGATCACTCTTTTAAGTCCAATGAAAAGCTCACATATTTTGGGCCTTAAAATTATTTTGCACACCCGAAGGCTATGTACGACGCAAACCATAAATGGCCTCAAAACTTTTTAGTAGGCTTAAAAGGGCTCAACAACAGTTTTATATATTATGTAATTATTCATGGTTAATTTCTATTTGATGATTACTAATTTTTCTAAATGGACATTAATTAACATTAAATTGTTCCGACGACACTAAGTTAACTACTCAAGCATCATATATTGATAAGTATTTAGGTCCTTTTGGTGCATATATGAGCAACGAGGTTATATCTTTGATCTTGTATGCAAATACGATCTATTTGTAATTCTACTTTTGTTCACGTTATTTTTCTAAATTATTTATTGGATAGAGATGTATCAAAAAATGGTATATTGCACTTTCTTCCAAATCTTTACTTTAACCTTTACTATCGAAGGTGTTGGATAAAAGTGATACGATAGATAAAATGCAACTATGTGAAATTTTAACATTACATGGAACAAAAAAAAAAAAGAAAAAAGAAAAAGAAAAATAGGTAATTGCCCCATATTACTAGTAAATTCGGTTTGATATGTGAAATTTATGTCCCCAAAACTTTTTTTGATAAGAAAACTTTTAAATTTATATCTGAACTCGATTCCAAGAAGTTTCTTGCAAAACTAAAAAATAAATCACGTTTTATCAATTTTTTATGGTAGTAATACTATTTTCAATACTATATGAGCTTTTTATTATTTTAAAATATATATCTAATTTTGTTTTAGTAGTATATGTTAGAGCCACAAATTATATGGAGTATTACATATTTACAATATTTTTGTTTTTCGTTTCCCTTATATTTTTTAGCATCATATTTTTTGTTTTCATTTATGTATTAGTGTTTCATTATCGTTTCTCCTTCCGACAACCATGAATTGCCCATTCAGTAGGACTAAGTGAACCCCAAATATTTTTGTCCAATTTTTTATTTCAAAGAAAAGTTGCATCGATTCATAATGGAAGGTCGCATCACTATTGTGTGTGTCCCATGTCGAACAATATCTTTTTTAGCAAAAAGATGAAGTAAATAATGGGAGAAACTCATCAAACCACTATTTAATTTACAAATCTACCTAGTGTGGCAATGTCACTTCTTCCACCAATGCATGAAAAATATTTAGATGCCCCATGGATTAGCAAAGGGGATCTTTATTTAGAACTTGGCTATCCTTATCCACTTGCCCATTCTTGAAAAATAGGCTTGAATTTTTTTTTTTGGAAATTTAAATAGACTTGAAATTTGCCATTCAAGTGTATATAAATCACTCTGAACTCTAAAAATAGAATTGATTCTCAATCTTTCTTCTATTTTACATTCCAAAAATATTTCCCATATGACTTTGTAATTGTTTGGTGTTTAATTCTATCGTACTTTTTAGAACATATTTTTTCCCACATCGAATAAAAATAAACTTAAATTATTGTATATGATTATATGGGCACTCTCTCCTTACAATACGGTTTTCAAGGGTAAGTTTTACCTATATGATTATTGCAATTATAACTTAACATGATATTAGGACAGACAAAAGTCCTAGGCTCAAATCTCACTGCTATTCAATTAAATAATTGATTTACATTTATTTGGCTTAAAAGTATACCACAAATGAGAGGGCGTATTGAAGTAATAAATAATATAATGCGCCTCTTCGTAACAACTTAAATTTTTGCTTAAGGCAAGATGATCGCATATAACATAACAACATGTTTCTCCATGTAATCGTGGATTTATTTTTCTTGTTTATTTCGTGTTGTAGAATGTTTTAGATTGTTGACTCTATTGAGTCGATAAATTATTATTTCTTACTATTAGCATCATTGTAACATTTCATTTAGGATATTTAACAAATACTTGTACTTCTCCATGCAGTTAAAGAATTATTCAAAAACATTTTGAAGGCTTCTTGAAATTAAAGGGGTTCTACTCAGAAGGTAATCAAAATTTTCTGGAAAAGAATAAGTTATTTTGTTTTCTATTGTAGTATTTACTTTAATTTACATTTATGCTTGTGAAAAATTAATTAATTTTCTATTATGTACTAAGTTCCAAGAAAAAATAACATTAAAGTTACCCAATGATTATACCACTTTCACTCACTATTCCATTATTAATTTGGTGTTTTTTTGTACTTTATTTACCACCACTTAAAATTTTTGAAGATTCTTAAGATGATTTTCTCCACTAATACTTTCCATATACCCTTCTATATATTTAAGTTGTTTGTTACCTAATGAAAATCGCATTATCTTAGTGTTTGTGGAGAGAAATCAATTTTTTTTTATAATTTCGTACCATCCAATTAATCTGTAATACTATTTGCTAATAAATGATAATTTGTCATTTGAATGCCTAT
Organism: Embelia ribes; assembly: GCA_001753735.1. Taxonomy (NCBI): domain Eukaryota; kingdom Viridiplantae; phylum Streptophyta; class Magnoliopsida; order Ericales; family Primulaceae; genus Embelia; species Embelia ribes. The sequence goes on from MKEJ01000088.1 coordinate 11,817, forward strand.
TCATTAAGATGTTGGTTATTAGATATAAATAATATAATGGGTATGAAAAAATATCTTTCATTCATATAATACTAATTAAAAATATAAAAAGCATTAATTAAAATTAAATAGCCAAATGCTTACTTATATAAAAGATCATCAATTTATGTAATATAGCAATGGGAAGAATAACAATATCTCCTCCCACTCGTACATATATTGTATTTAAATTGATTTATATGTCGATAGTTAAGTTTGACACATCTATTCATATGTGTTTGTGGCACATATAGAGAAAACTCAGTAAATTGTCAATAAGAGTTGGTCTCTTCCTTAATCCCTAAAAGTTTTCAATAATAAAGCACACCATTACATCTATCTAAATGCTATTATTTGATCACTGTATATCGACAAAAACATCATGTATATAGCAGGTGAACATCTTCTAATATTAAAAAATATGCATTTTGGAATGACCAAATAAAAATTTGTCCCTTCACCTCCTGCCTTGTGCCCGATCTCTTCTTAGTCACGTATTTTTAGACGTATGCATTATGATGATCCCAAAAAGCCCCCACCAATTTTTTAGCAATTAGTAACCACCATGTGTTTTATGACCAAAAACTTGAATCAACTAAACTAGTGGAATATATAATGTATTTTGAACTATAAATGGACCGGTGATACCTGATGAAATGTCATTGTTATCCCGTCAAACAACTTCTCACCCGAGCTCATCTGGTGCTTTTTTAATTATTATTATTATTATTATTTTTTGAGTTTTAACTAGTTATGTTATGAATCATAATGTTTGTATTTTTTTCATAACATTTGGAGAAATTAAACCCGGGAACTCGGTATAGCGTTATGGATTAATTGTTCCATCGGACTATTTTGCTCCAAATACTTTTGACTCAATATCTCCGTATGGGGTTTGGACTAATTATTTCATATAATTTACTCCCCTTCCTTCAACACATCTTTTTATGCGTAAAAAAGTTGTCCCCTGCAACTATTTTTACTCTATTTGTGACATGTGTTCATAGAATTAGGATTTAAAATAATAAACTTACCATAGTAGAAATTACTAAAATTATGTGTCCCAAAAAATTATGATTTATAAAAATAAAATTTATTATAATATAAATTGTTTAAATTATATATATATATATAATTTAAATAATTTATATTATAGTATATATGCATATATATATATATATAAACTTACCATAATATAAATCATTTAGATTTTATACATATATATATCAACTTACAATAATAAAAATTAGTAAAATTAAACTTCATGTAAGCTCATGCACAACCCCAAAATATACATATATATTTCCTCATAAATATACAAAATTTGTCATGATGGAAATTACTAAAGTTATATTTAAAATCAAAATACTAATAGAAAATAAATATTTTTATAAATTGAATCCACCAATCTAAGATACTCCATAAAATTTTAAAATATTATTCCAATTAACATTATTTTTAATTTTTTTTTATGATAAGATTTTCACATATATAAAATTAATGTAATGCCCACATTTTCGCAATAACAAATCACGACTATAAGAAACAATATTTCACAAAAAATCCTCCATTCCATATTGAAAACATCCACAAAATATATCAATGACAACGATAATAAATATCTTTTGGCCTTTTATCATATTTTGGCCTCTAATTAAAATAAAACAACCAAGAAAATCACAATATTGGCCAATGGCTTATATCAGTCTGGGAAACCATAAATAAAAGTAAAGAGACATAAACTTCTTAGATGTCACTATCCTCGAGTAAGTATCAATCTAGGCTTGTTTTCCATGATCAATTCCACTTGTTCTTGCTTGATGTTTTATAAGAAAAATAATGCAAAAATTGCATCCAAACATGTACCAGTCAGACATGTATTCAATAGTGATGAAATAACGACTTATCAAATGTAATTCATAAAGCCAGTAAACATTAATTCATGATGCATGCCCTTAATCAATTGAACTTGCATTAAATAACATGTAATGTAAATATCGACGCATCCGACACAATATATGACTCGGGCATCGTATCCTGTGGCTTTACGTGTAAAAGCTTGTAGATAGCCTTCCCTATCCCGAGTTTTTATGGAACTCGCTCAAGGTTGGAACTAAACCGCCATAACCGACACATACTCCCGGACTTTAATACCCAATAATAGTGTACGGAATAGACGTACTCCCGTGACTAATTACATTCAAAATTTACATCATCCTCATATCCTACAATATTTGACATGTTTTACTTCATTACTATAAGAGTTTCTTTTGTATTTTATCCAATTATATACAAAATAGAACAACCATTTGAAAATAGGGGAACTCGTCCGGACGAAATGGTATCTTGTCCGGACGAAACGGCATCTTGTTTAGACCAAAGCCATTTCATCCGGACAAAATTTCCTTCGTCCCAAACATGAATTCCATCCACAAAAGTATAACCAAACATCACCCAAGCATAATCAAATCACCCTACAACATCTATGATTCATCAACATATACTTCTAAACAATTAAAACATCATATTTCATTACTATTGAATCATTATTCCGCCATGTACCTTATGTGAAAACAATCAATTCCCTTAGAAAGCTCGAAGGGGAAAACGACACACGGCCACATAACGACGTATCAATGAAAACACAAGTCCTCGCGATGAAGAAGACGCCGAGATGAGTACAGATCCGTAACTAGATCCTTGTCTCGTGTGATTCCCTTCCCACAGTTGATGGATTTATCTCCAACCCTTCTTCTCCCTCTTTCCTCTTCTCCCTCTCACTGTTGATATGAATGTAGTACGAATAATAACGTATTAGATTTGGGGAATTTGTTTTCAGAATTTAAGTTTTGTTGGGCTTTCTTAACGGACTTTTCATATTGGGCCTTACAATTAATCTAAATGGATATTATTTTTTCATAAAAATATTATCATAGTTTAAATTCTATCAATCGATCTTTTATAAATTTATAAATAACTAAAAATTAGAAGAAGAAATACAAAAAGGATGTTATATAAAAAATAATTTATTAGAACTACTTTAATAAAATAATTAAAATTAATATGATATATAAAAAAATATAATACATACCACCCGCGTATCGCGCGGGCCACATTCTAGTATTTTTATAATTATTTATGATTGTCAAGTTACCAGTGAAAGAAGAGTCGTATCATTTATCTCCTTCGTCATCAACCCTTCTACGCCTCCTAAATGTTTGTGAACAAAAATCTTAATAAAATTAATTTTCAATAATTATAAATCTCTTCAGACCTTAACACATATTTTAAATATGAAAATATAATTACTTAATATTGTAATCATACAATTCTTTACCTTTTCATCGTCATAAATCTTTTATGCATCAAAACAAAAACTTAATATTACAATATTTCATAATGTAAGATTTTCTATTTTTTTAGATGTGTAATGATATTAAAAGTCATTTACACTTGTTGAAAGTTAATTTCAAAAGAATTTTTACCTAAAAATTTTAAAAAGTACAAAAGGAGACACGATCAAAGAGTAGAGGAACTGACTCATTAAAAAAGTGATAGTCCTTAATCTTGATAATCCAGTGTCATGTAGTCCGCAAGACAAATCCCTAATCCTAGATGATACATTAAAGCGATCCAACAAAAAATGATGGATAAATTACATTCGCACCCCTAACAACCGGAATGATGCATAGGATTTCCCTCGTATTTTCTTTTTAAAATTAACTACTCAGCTTTAGGTTCACTTTGATAACTTGGACACCCACTATGATAAATATCAAGATTTTGACATGCTACAAGAAAATTTACTTTCTAGATCAGAATATTCAAAAACCATCGTAACATTATTTTGACTATATATCTATCAAGATTTTTTATATCTTTAGGGCAAGAGACATGCTGTATGGCAGGATTGATGGCAATTTTTTGTCCGGCGCATTTACTTCGTTTATTTTAAATACATGATTGAGATTAAATAAATACATTTTCTATAAAATTTAATTAAAAATAAATTAATTTAATTTTAATTACCAATTTTAAAATAAATGGTCCAAATATACTGACTACTGAGTAAAGTCTCTCTATCACCCACTGGGCATCACCCTTGATCCATATCTTTAGGAATTACTAAAGTGCAATCATAGCTACTAATTAAAGTATATCCAATTAACTTTCTGTGAAGGTTTAGTTTAGTTAGTTGTGACTACTAGTAATAATGATACCGTAGCATAAAGCAAATCATTTACTGCATTATACAACATAATTAGCATCTCGATCTACTTTACAGTACAATCATCATATATATTATCATATAACATCTCCATAATCTGGTATTATTATATATGTACTAACTGTTGGTGCACAACCCCTTTATGCATATACCAAAAGTAGTAATTATTTTGTTCCACTTTGTTCAAGCCAAATGACGGAATGGTTTAAGCTTTGGGGAAACATATGTGACCACAATATTAGTACATAATGTTCCTATCACCACCGTATTGATGGAGATAAGTTTGCTACATTTCACTCTGTTTGTAGCTACAGCAGAGTGGGATTCGTGTTGTTGGAATAAGCAACAACAAGCTTATTACAAGTTTGAAATCCTAGGCATACATTTTCAAATTTTTTGTATTTCTAATCTCAACTGTTGCAATTTAATGTAATGATGCAAGCCCCGCTTTGCTACTGCTATAAAGAGGGGTGCCTTATTACAAGTTTGAAATCTCAGACAGGCATTTCAAATTTTTTGAACTTTTAATCTCGTTTGTTGCAAATTAATTTAATGTCCCAAATCCCGTTTTGCAGCTGATACAAAGTGAGGTAATCAACTGCCACACTCTGAATGCAAAATAAGTCACACCCTAAATCCTCATAAACTCGGGAATGTAAACTGAAAGAAAATAAAATAAAATAATAACTGAATCACATCCAATCTCTTGCCATAATACATATATGTGCAACATAAGTATCTAATAATAACATCCCCATTATCATAGATACATAATACATAATCCATGCTCGTACAAAACTAAAATATAAGTTTGTACATAATCTCAGAATACCACTACTCGAGTCCAGTTCGTCTCTAATACTGAAACTCCTCCAAAATATGCTTTCTCTTCTTGCAAACCAACACCATGCTCTGACCCTACATCACCACGTGAGTACATATACAAAAATATATATATGAGTCAGATTCTAAACCAAATGATAAATGAGAATTTATAAAATATAAACTACATGTATGCACATGTAATGCACTGATACTCCCATATTCCCGTTTCCCGTGAATGCTCATAAACTCTAAGTGATACTAAGGCATGTTCACAACATGCGATAAAACCTTGAAGTTCTCATGAGGCATAAAACTACAATGATGACATATATCATATATCAGTGCTATATCTGAATGCAATAGATATTAAAATACACCGGGTAATAATGTATGCCAACTACCACCAGATCCTAGAGTACCAAATATTGAATAGCCAAAGTAGAATCACGAAGACATCTCATGCCTTCGACTACGAATGCACCGAATCCCAAATCATGAAGGCATCTCATGCCTCTAACTATGAATGAGACTCTACTATGAATGAGGCTCTCAGACCATGACATCTCATACCTTTTACGAAATACCGAAACATGAAGGCATCTCATGCCTATAACTACAAATGAGGTTCTCAGCTCAGGACATCTCATATCCTACACGAATACATCACATCACGTACCTTCGATATGGTCCGTCATATGCTGTGACGTAACCAAGCCTTAGGTAATTTTTCACCCATGATATTGCGACTACTGGTATAAGTAGGCACATCGAGCCTATCTAAGAATACATTATATCATATAGGTACATCGAGCCTCCTCAAAAAGACACATTGGGCCTCATCAATCACTTCACAACACATCATGTAGGTACATCGGGCCTTTTCAATACTTCACAACATAGGCACATCGGGCTTTTTCGATACTTCACATCACATAGGCACATCGGGTCTCTTCGACATATCACATCGCATCCTATGGCCATGGAAACTCATGCTTCTTGGTTTATCGAGGTCACATTTGCCACCGGTCTATCGAAAGTAACTCATGCTACCGGTATATCCTGACTAAGAGCTATCAGGCGCTCGTCCCGGAGGGTATCTGACTTAGAGCTGTAGACTGCTCGTATAATATCATCGTACTTCCCAGCTAAGTTCTGACTCAGAGTTTTTAGACGCTCATATAATATCGCCGCACTTCCCGGTTAGATTCTGACTCAAAGTTGTCAGACTTTTATATATTATCGCCACACTTTCCGGCTAAGTTCTGGCTTAGAGTTGTTAGATATTTGCCCCGAAGGGTATCTTCCCCCGAAACCTCGTAATATGCACTCTCAGTGCTATATAGATATATCCTCGATAAAATATCCTTTTATTTTAAAGAAAATATCAAGTATGAAACTTCTCGAGTAATCACACTGCTTTCATAAAAAAACATATTTTCTTTTACCCAAAATATTATTTTCCATCTCATAAGTTTTTCCAAAAATAGTACTCCTTAAGTACGTATATATATATCTCCACATATACATATAAATCTCTCATATGTGTATATCATTACTCGTACGTATATATCTATCATATATGTATACCACCACTAGTATATATATATCTCTCATATATGTCTATCACTGCTCGTACATATATATCTCTCATATATGTCTACCACTGCTCGTACATATATATATCTCATATATGTCTATAACTGCTCGTACATATATATTTGTTGTATATATAACTTCACTTCCATAATCAATTCTATTACTCTTTCGCCGTTCCATAACCATATGCCATAGATATGCCACCGTCTTCACAGATGCATTACAGTCACCTTTGATACGTCACTGCTATCACTGAGTCACCACAACGGGCACAGAAACACCACGCATCCAACGACGAAAACTACGAATACACATATATAGGTATAATACAACTTATATGTATATAAACTATGAAAGTAGTAATCAATTAAGATAATATGCCACGAATGCTCCGTATACTATGAGTAGGCCTCGAACTCGACGAATGCTTCAAACTTCACGAATGCTATGAATACTTCGAATGCTATGAATACTTCAAATGGATGTATATACATTCTACCATGAAATATGTATATATACATAATTAATTATAATATCAACATAAATGTTCTATGAATTTTAGCCTACATGTGTTCTTTTTAGTCCGGGAACCATTTTCCTTTATGAAAATGATAGTACATTCCTTAAACCTAAAACATGTCAAACATGAAAATATATTGATGGAGATTCTGACATATATTGAGTTCCTGAATCTGCCCATAACTCGTAGCCATTCTGAAAGCTTATAAATGCTCATTCTGCAAATTCTCGTCATATCTCGCCTATTGGTACCTGAACGCCACTTCTTGTGCCTCTAAAATTTCCGACTTATGCCACTCGAATGACCGCGATCCCATACACGAAAATGGTCTAACAGTATATGGAAAATATTTCCTAATTTTATTCCGCCAAACACTATTGGCATGAAATCGAGGGATTGTCCCCTAGAAAACAAAATGATATAAATTATACTAATACGTAGAGAATGTAATGGCGAGTAGAAAAGTTATATACCTCGAAGCGAAATGACGAATGAAACGTGATGAAATCGCCACTGAAGCCTTTAAAGCTTGACTTCCGAAATAAGATATGTACGCATCTTGGATCATATGAAATCTAGATATAGAAATGATCAATGAGATGTAAATAAGTCATTTTTCAACTTTATTTTGATGTTACAACTCGGCACACATCTCGAGGAAAAACTAACGAGAAACCGAAAAGGAAATATTGACGTCAAGATGACTCTCGTATGACTTAGACTTTGAAAATCAACTTCTTTTCCGCATCTAAGGTCTCAAGCTATATGAAATGGGGCGTCCCTCTCTCTCCTCCTTCATCTTTCGGAAATAATGGAAAAATGGGAGAGGTGTGTTATAGAATAAAAAAGTAATAGGGTCCACGACCCTTTTCACACTGACTGGGTGTAACGATATATAGGTTTGGTGTACCGATACACCACTATGTACTGCTATATCACTTTGTTTGCTGGCTTCCAGTGAGCTCTGAATCCACGACCTTCTCACGTTGGTTGGGTGTAACGGTATACAGGTTTGGTATACCGGTAGACCATTATGTACCGGTAGACCATTCTATGTGTCGGCTTCTAGTATTTTGCACTAAATAGAAGAGTCTGGGTACCAGTACACACTTTGGTTCAGAATAGAATCTTCCATCTAATAAAAGTATTTATAAAGCGATAAAAATTATCCAAAATATTTTGGAATGTTACATCTTCCCCTCATTAGAAAATTTCATCCTCAAAATTAACAAGCACTATGATGGAATACCAATATAATGGTATGATAAGAATCAATATCGAAATCATCAAATCCAAGAACTTCGAAACAATACGACTCCAAAATCAACGAATCCTTGAAACAATGATAGCACGATAATTTAGTCAAGATGCAGTAAGAAGATACATTTCCTTAAATCTATGAATGCTACACAACACTCAATAGGGTTTCAGAATTATCTTCTGACTGATCTCGCCACAGATGATATAAGACAAGAAATTTTCATCTATCTATTGATCAGACAAAGTAGCAATCCCTGGTAATGAGTCAAATGAAATGATACTCCAAATGAAATAATGAGGACATTGTATATCTGACTCATCAGTCAAAGATAAAATAAATAAAATGGCACCACCATAATGCATATAATGAATATAAAGTCTACGATACATCGTAGATGTAGATAACACTGAAAAATATCTCCAACCACTTCTTCGAACTGTTCGAATCTCGAACTCTACGAAAGAAACATGATACACTATATGCTAAATCATGAATATATATATATATATATGCCACGAAATTAATCTATCAATCCATATGTCGCAATGCAAGATAAATTCTATAATGCGGCTATGAATAAAAGTATGGCCAAATAGATGGATAATGGCATACCTCAGTCATCATAGAGCTCATTTCAAAAGCCACAAGGAGTAGGAAATCCCTCTGGACATAACAGATGCATGTAACCTCTACGACCACATCGACGACAAACAACCATAGTACATGAACCCTGGATGTACCCTTTGACTCCACATAAACGACACGAGATAGGAAGTGGGCAATCTCGAACCAAATGATCCATCTGGCCATAGTTGTAATCGGCACCATCTTGAATTCTGGCACCTAAAGGATAAACTCGGAGAGGTTCAGGTTGCTCTCGAGAAGAAGAAGAAAAAGGAATATCATGTAGCCTCTTTCTATTACCACCATCACTGTAACTCCCCGAACCTAACTCTAAGGTACGAAATACTTGAGAACCAGAAACCTGACCCGAAGGCCGATAAGGATCCGAAGCGTCAATACTCCGTCTATTCAGTAGGCTAGTTTCGGCTCTCATCACCAACTCAACACATTGCTGGAAAGCCTCACGAAGACCAGCAACAATGAAAATCCATATGGAATGCCGTAGGCCACGCTTGAATTGTGGAACACAAAGGTCTTCATAGTCACTATCTCTAGTGCGTACTGAGAAAGATTGGTAAATTTAAATTGGTACTCTCGTACCGTCATATTTCCTTAAACCAATTTCTCGAAATCTATGCATTTCCTATCACAAAGAAGTTATAGAAAGAATGTACTTAAGAATCGGTCTCAAAAAGCAGCCCAAGTAATATCAACTTGGTCGTAAACCTCCTTCTAACTATGCCACCATGTCCCAGCCTCTTCCAGAAGGTATAATGGCGTCGTCACCATTCGAAGATCATCATCCTCCATTTGGAATACCCAAAACATCTGTTTTGTTGCCGTAACCCATTCTTCTACCTCCTCCGGCTCCTCATCAACCCGAAAGACTGGAGGATCCATCTTTTGAAAATGCAACTGCATTGACATAGCCAGAGTCTCATCACTCTCCCTCGAGCTTTTTGCCAACTGAGTAAACATTGCCTCCATGGCA
>MKEJ01000097.1:0-14885 GCA_001753735.1 Embelia ribes
TAGTTTATTGTATATGATATAATATGATTTGCTTATAAAAAATGTTTTTGTATTAGACGGTCTAGCAAATAAATAGCTTTTTTGGAGAAATCTTAATCTTATCTTATCTTATCTTAATGAATAAAAGTGTGAAGATTAATGAGATTTTCTGGAATATTTCATTCCCTAAATACCCGAAGTGCACAACAATTTAAATTATACACTACATATCATTGCATACCACTTGTCGTGCTCCGGCGCGAGGCCTGGCTTTTATATTATTATTATATATGATAAGAAGATAATAGTGTTCTAGAAATTTTAATAATGATTGAATTAGGAATTTGTGATGTTTCATTTAGTTTGTGACTTTTTAGTTTAATAATGGTGGCCTTTTGAGTTGCTTTTGTCATGTATAAAAAGGCCATTTGTAGAGTGAACAGATCAGACTTGCGTATGAAGAAATTTTGAAATATTTGGAAAAGTGTCAAGTCTTCATCGGTTCTGTTTTCTCAATATTCATTTCTCTTTCAAATCTCTCTTGAAATTTTTTTTGTCCATCACTTACGTTGCGTCACTCTAGTTGTTAAACAGGTTCTTCTTGAAAATTCGTTATTATTGGTAGTTCCTATAAAAGATCAGCCATTTAAAGCACGATGCATATCATATTCTTGCTTCTTGTTTAGAATCAATTAATGCTTCAAGTGTCTTTGGGCTAGAATATCAATGGGTTTTTTGGGAAGCCTATCGTAAAGAACTTAATAGGGTTCCATTATTTAGAGGCAAACCACAGAAAGGGTGATTTGAATGGCTACATATAATTTCTATTTCATACATGTTTTCTTTTTCAACTTACTATAAAAGCTCAAACAAGTAAGAAACATTCATGGAAGAGAATAAACAAATAATTTGCACCATGATGGTTATCAATTTCCCATTTAATCTTGAATTTGCCAAATCAGTTGCAAAATGTTATGCAGGATCAACTCGTCAAAGAAAGTTAAATCTTCGTGTTTATTGAGTCTACTGGTCGCCGTCTAGTTCTTATGGGTCAATTCCCCCCCTTCCCTCCACTCTCCCTCCTTGAAGTGCATACATTCTTGGCCCATTTTTAACAGATCTACTTAAACTATGCATATCATTGCATCGTAGAAATCTTTGAAGTCTTAATTTTTGGGATATAAGTGTCTCAACTGTTAGTGTTGTAAATGCTACTAGCCTATTGCTTCTTGCTATTTTGGTTTCTCAAAGAAACACTATAACAAATGCTGTTGTTTGATCCAGTAAATAGCTTACGGTTGTGGAAATGCTCAAGCTTATTTCTTCTTGTGCATGTCTGATGGATCTTTTTTTTCTTTTCTTTTTTTTTTTTTTTGTACAGGAGGGCGTTGCGTTGACGGTTGAATCATTCTCAAGTCTAACAAGGTATAAAATCTGTTTGAAACGTGGTGACTTAGATGAGCCGTCGAGTGTGGAGCAGCTACTAGGCTGTGGGAAAGGTAATACCTACTATGTGTTGATCTAGTATTGCATTGATCGCATTCATATATAATTATGAATTTGGAGATCATGCTTTACCAGCTAATGATTTTTTCACTTCATTGGAGAGTTTATCTAATTAGCTGTGGTTGAAACAAAACATTAATCCAGCATCTTGATATGTTAACATATGAAGTATTATGATTGTTAGCAATAGAACTTCAGGGACATACATGCACCACTTATAGTTAGCTAGTCTTTGCCTGAGAAGGAGCTCAATTCTGTTCATTTATGTTTAGTACATGAGAGTTCCTAAGAAAACAAAGAAGAGGTAACCATGTGCTCAAATAATGTAGGAATTGACGGCACCATAACTAATCACGGATGTAGTTTGTAGAAAGGAATTATGAGAATTTGGGAATCTTCCGTTACTCAGGCCAGGTTGCTGAGACACCATAAGTCGATTTTTAGAACTAGTTGTACAAAAAGTGTTCGAAGTTCCAAACTTTTATTCGAAATTCCATATTTTGTGAAAAATAATAATCAACTACAATTTAAGACACATGGTTTAACATTTATTACCTCAGTTAATATAAAAAAAAAAATCACATATCATATTGAAAAAAGAAAATTTACTTTCAATAATACAAGAAGAAAAGAAGAAAAAAAGAAAAAAAAGAAAAGAAGGCAAAAAAGAAAGAAAGATGGCAAAGATGGCCCTTAGAGATCCTGCGCCAATAACCCTTGTACTCAATTGTCTTCTGTTTCCATTGAATCTCACAACTTTGTATGAGTTCCTACAAACATTGATTTTATAACTGTTTGAGTTTCAAAGTAGAAAATGCCTTTAATCCTTCTAAGCGTAAAATGAATATTACATTAATTTTCACTAATGGCATGTGAAGTGTCGCAAAGTGATTTGACAGTCAAGAGCAAAAAGATGTATATGTTTGGATGTATTTCCTTTTCACTTGATGACAACTTAACGTGTACAACGTCATTTTATGTGTCTACGCTATTGTTCTCGTGTGTTGTACTGCTTACCAACTCAACCCTTCTGAAGTAGAAATGAACATCTGTCAAAGACGCTCCGAGATCTCCCCAAGTCTAGGCCAGGTGAAGCTGATGCGCCTCACAAGGCCCAAGTGGGATGTGTTTAGCCAGGCACTGCCTACGCTAGCACAGGATAGGACGATGGGCTTGCCTCTAGCATGTTGTGCTTATTTTTTTTATATTTTGGGCCTCAAAAAATCTTATCTAGGAAGCCAGTCTTGTATTGGTCCTGTTTGTTTCTAAACCTTGTATGTTTGGATATGGTAATGTTCTATTTTACATTAACTATCCATTATTTTGGCTCAAAATGTTCATGAGAAACTAAAAGAGATTCCATGTTCTATCTGATTAGGGAAGAAAAAGAAATATAGGAGTTGCTAACACCATGTGGGAGTGAATAACACATCAACTGGTTACTTTGGAAGGGCCAAATGGAGAAAAATAGTGAGGGCCAACTAGGATGATGCAGTCTAGGCATTGCATAAATATTGTTACCACTTCACTGGATATGAGTTCTTCCTTTTCTTCTTTCTCTTTTGTCAGAATTTCTAGAAGTGGTTATCATCTATTTTCTTTCTTCACCAAAAGAACAATTCTAATAGACATATATATTTTTTCTCAAACCTTAAATTAATTATGTTAGAAACACTAATTGCTTTTGCATCTTTGAAGCGGCTCAAGTACTCTTTTTTATTTTTTTAATCTATTTCTCCAGTTTATTTCATTCCCTGGTTGACTAAATTATCGAAAAGAAAGCTGCTATTAGTTCGAGCTTCACCTTACTCAGACAAGGCAGGCAGGCCTCTAGCACCATGGGATACAAATGGTCCTAGCACCTAACTTCATTGCTATGAATTATTAACATTTGAATTCTAGTCGCCGTTTTTCTTAAATTACAAGATGCATTTAGTTCGAGCTTCACACCTTACTCAGACAAGCAATTGGATAGAACTCTGACGCCATGGGCTGCTAATGTTTCTAGCACCTGCCTAATTGTTGCAAGTAGTTAACAGTTGAATGTTGATTTCTTTTTTTCTTGAAATACCAAATGTATTGAAAATTCACACTTCAATGGTTGATTTTTTTTGGACTGTATCAACCCCCATCACTCTGTAGTCTGCCTCTCAATTTTCTCTCTGCTTTGTTCTTCTCTCGATCCTACATAATTTTATCAGGTAACACATCACAAAGCCCCATATAGCATTATAAAGTTTCTAATCACATGCTTTCAACTGGCTTTCAGTTTGGTTGGTGGTGTTTTCTTTGATAGAATACTGTCATAGTTTCACGCATGAGAGATTTTCTTTCCTTTACTGTTTACATGGCGCTGGGACTGAACTCACGTTATATTTCTGCAGTTGCAGATATTCTGCTCTGGAAGGATGAGAAGAAAACGTTTGCATGTTTTCTTGCTCTAGTATCATTCTGTTACTGTTTTTTCACTTCCCAAGGAACCTTTATCTCATCTGCAGCAAAGCTGCTTCTGCTTGGTACTGCTATGCTGTTGGGTTATGGCCTTTTGCCGTCCAATATGTGAGTTATCTTATGCATTAAGATTCTCTCTTGGTTGATGCCCATAATATTATTTCAATTCATCAGTCAAAAAATTGATCTCACCTTAGTATGTCCAAGTTTTCCATGAAAAATAGTGTAGTTACATATATGTATTCTGATTGGAGATATATGAATGGTTGTCAATCTATTACGAGACGTGAAATGATTATATGATATGATACGACTCAGAAGGTTTCCGTGTGTATCGTAGCTCTGTTTCTATTTTGACCAAATATCAGTGGATATACGTCTGTTTCTTACGATACGAGACTTATCTTATATCGAACATGTATCACCGATATATTTACACTTGGCTTTATAAGTTGATAATTAAATTTAAAACTAAAAACTAAAAATTAAAGAAGTGAGACAACATTTTTATACAAAAAATTGAGCCGAGTAACGTAACTCATTTAGAAAGCAAATCCATAAAATTATATTCCATATCTTTACATTTTGACAACTTTGGGTATATGACTTTTCAATATCTTAACAGGAAATTATAGGGTATGCTTGCTTCGATTCATTGGCTTTGGAATTGAAAACAATGGAACTTTCTTAATACTTCTCCTCTAATGGTATTTTTGTTTTCGGTTAGAGTAAATTTACAAGTTACAGAAAATTTCATTTGTATTTATCCAACTCTAGGGTCTGTTGAAGACAATTCTCTGTCAAGGCCGTTACTTGCCGTGTTTATTTTCTGAAATAATAAAGCTATGAACCATTACCAAAAACAATCATATTGTTTCTCTAGTGCTGGATAGCAAATGACAAGTTTTTGGAATGATTTGGCTCTCATGTCAAGATACCAGATTTTTCATGCACTGGCACTTGAATTCCATAGTCTGAGGCTCAATCCCGACAAGGGATCCAAGTTTGGGTTAAGTTATATACACCAATCTGAGAGTGAAAAATCATATGCATGAGCCTGAATGTGACCTCAGATCGACAGTAATATGAGTGGCGGTTTAGAGTGGTTGTAGCCTGTAGGTACCCAAAATTCAAATGTAAACCTATTTAGTAGAGACTCTTTCTCTGTTTGTCATCACCGAGAAAAACTGTATGTCAACATGCATATACATTCTATGCGAAGAAAGATTTGCTTCAGATCATCTATTTTTGTGCCCTATGCTGTGACATTGTCAATGTAAATTGCTTTACGATGTTGAAACATGTTTCTGTTAAACATTTGATTTGATGGGTGTAGGAATACATTGTCTTTTCAATTTAGGTTTATGGCGAGTATGTTAGCGGTTCAGTAAGTGATGACCAGAGGCAAAATGTGGTTCGTAACTCGTGTCCTGGAGCAGGTGCTTGTGGTGGTATGTACACAGCCAATACTATGGCTTCAGCTATTGAAGCAATGGGAATGTCTCTTCCTTATAGGTACAACTGTTTTGATCCACATTTCGTTCAGGTTGCAGCCTGTCTTTTTATTTTTTTTTGGCTTATTTTTCATTTCTTTGGTGTTTTGGTTGAGAAAGCTCTTCAACACCTGCTGAAGATCCATTGAAGTTGGATGAGTGTCGTCTAGCTGGGAAATATATTTTGGATTTGATTAAAATGGATTTAAAGCCGCGAGACATTATTACCCATAAATCATTACGTAATGCTATGGTCATTGTCATGGCTTTGGGTGGATCTACGAACGCGGTGTTGCATTTAATTGCTATTGCAAGGTGAAGTTCGCTTGGTACTGACCCTCTCCTTAGAGCCTGTTAATATCCATGTCGTTCGGTATCGCTTTTATTCAAATGTAGGAACTCCCTTTAAAACAAGCAATAAGAAATGAGCACTGAAGGCTGTTTTGTCATTTTCCTTTCTTCTTTTCCTTGTGCTTATTATTTCCTAATCTTTACAAAATAAAATAAGTGTTTTTCTTCAAGATAACTTACTCTTTAGACTCTTTACGATTTCAGAAAAATTAAAGCACAAGTACTTTAAAATATAGTATTGAAATAATGAATACAATAACAAAAATGTTAATAATGAAAAAAGCAATGGGCAATGCCAAACCAGCTTTAGATATTATCGAGTTGTTGATGGTAGATTTTTCCAGGTCTGTTGGATTGCAGTTAACCCTCGATGACTTCCAAAGGGTTAGCGACCAAGTTCCATTTCTTGCAGATCTTAAGCCTAGTGGCAAATATGTAATGGAGGATGTGCACAAGGTAGGTCTGGTGCTAGAGCATTTCAAAAATTTATTGTATTGTTTCCCTTTTGTTTTATCAGTTGGGCTCTCTCATATTATCATCTTATTTTCAACCTTCTACTCTAAATTGTTGACGAATATTTGTAAATATAGATTGGAGGAACTCCTGCAATCATTCGGCATCTGTTGGAGCTTGGATTTCTGGATGGCGATTGTATAACTGGTATCGTCCTATTGAAGTGGCATGTTCACTATTTTTTATTTGTTATTATGTATGATCCTCTTTATTTTCTACAGATGCTGATTCATTTAGTCTGCTGCCATGTTTTTATGAATTACATTACTTTCCTGCTTTTGCAGTTACGGGAAAGACCCTGGCGGAAAATGCCAAACTATTCCCTCCCCTATCTGAGGGTCAGGTGAGTCAATTCAGTTTTTTTTTTTCACAGAAATGATTTTGATGTTCAAATTTTTTTGGTTTAAATTACTTGATATCTGAATGTTACTGTGATCGACTTTTAGCATCATAATACTCAGATGTTTTTGTTTTTAATCTCTTCCAGCAAATTATAAGGCCACTTACAGATCCCATCAAAGAAACGGCCCACATTCAGATCCTTTATGGAAACCTTGCACCGGAAGGTTCTGTCGCAAAAATCACGGGAAAGGAAGGGTTGTTTTTCTCTGGTTAGATGTTTTATTCTACTTCTGTTGGTTTGATCTAATGTGGCCATTTAGATACTAAAAGAATTAAGTGGATATTACTTTCCAGGGCCTGCTCTTGTCTTCGAAGGAGAGGAGGCCATGATTGCAGCAATCTCAGAAAACCCTATGAATTTTAAGGTGTGAATCAGTAAAGAAAGATATAGCCCAATAATTACAAGTGAAAACAATTCATGTAACTTTAGTGTCTTTTCTAAAGTTATTTGTTTTCAATTTGTGAGGATGAAACATGACACTCTGTGTTGAAAGTAGAGTTCTTCTGTACCCTTTTTCATGTTTCTTATTGTGTACCTTAAATTTGAGGTTTATGATATGAGAGTGTTTAAGGTGTGAGAGAGAGAGAGAGTTAAGTGAACACCTACAATATATCTGCACACACAGTCCTATCCTAGTCCATGTGATATAGATTAAGTTCAGGAATTTTGATTAGATCCATTAGGTCCGTTTCATATATATTTGCACAGTAGGTTTAATGTAAATGCAACCCATTCTTTATGCCTATGCCTTGAGCCGATAGTTGCAGGGACCAACTACATCCTATAGTATCATTATATCTTACAACCACATCTTTGGGATGCTAATAAAATACAAGATTTAGTTCTTCTGACTAAGAGTATTTGCTTTTGATGTAGCAGTGGGGTTCGATCTTGACTGTTTTGCACAGTTTAGTGTATGAGCACATAAATAGATGTTAAATTTTATGGCTTAAGGGACAGATAATTTACATTCAAACATAGTAACCATCTTTTATTAGGCAAATGCAGTGTTCAGTATTAGCACGATGTCCTCTTTATTTCTTTTTCCCGCAGAACTATTTTTTCTTTATCAGCTTTCGAACATTGTAACCATCTAGTTGATTATCTGACTCTTTGATTTACATAACATGTATTTCATTGCACTAAAAGTACTATTATACTGTCCTTAATTTAACATCGACGTCCTTATTTATTTTTCCCAAAGAACTATTATGTTGATGAAACATTTTTCCTTTTTGTCTTTACAATATGACAGCAGACCATTTGACATTTTCACAATAATTTTCAGGGGAAGGTTGTTGTTATTAGAGGAGAGGGACCTAAAGGGGGCCCAGGCATGCCCGAGATGCTAACACCAACAAGTGCAATAATGGGTGCTGGTCTCGGGAAGGTTGTACAATTTACACTCTCCAAAGTTTCTCTTAGTTTTGATTCTCTCTCTCCCTTCTTTGTTTCATTTTTGGTCAAAATGACGTTTAATGGCTTGTTAGCTTTTCTTCTTGTTGACAGTTGAAACTTCAAACCACTCAGCTTTCTCTGCCTCGTCTCACGTAACTGTTTTTCGTCATTGTTGCCTTCAATGTCTCAGGATTGTGCATTGTTGACTGATGGGCGATTTTCTGGAGGTTCTCATGGTTATGTTGTCGGCCACATTTGCCCCGAAGCACAGGTTTGTTGGCTTAAGGTTTTGTAGTTTACCTTTATTCTTAGGTCATATATTTTCTGCAGGCAATACTGTACTTTTTTCCGTCCCTTTCCATTTTAGATTTTTATGCATTTGGTTGTTTTTCGTGCCAGCTGTGCTGTTGGTCGCTTGGCCAAAATTCCCAGAATCCTTAAGTCCAGATCATCATTAAGGATGATCTTGAAATAAGAGGAAATTTTGAGGAAGGTGGCATACGGAAATCAGAAGGGGACAATTTAAAATATTTTACGTTTTATATCGTTGGCCTACTATCATATGAGTACCAGTTAAAACCGTTGCTAAGCTATGGTGTTAGCCTCAGGAAAAAAAAAATTCAGAATTTGGCTTCTTCTCATTTTCTGTCCACGTGACAAACAATAATATAAAAGCGTGTCACCCGCCTATTTTTTTCCCCCTAATTCTATTTCTGGTGAATAGTATGCTCACTGTTCTCTGTTGTGAAAGACTTCAGACCAAAGTCTTAAAACAGTTTTTTGTTCGATTGTAATGGTCTTTTTGGAACTTGGCAGTGGTGATTTAAGATTGGGCATTTTCTGTGGCAGTACAAAAAGACTAATGCTGAATTTTTTTTGCAAATTGGGTTATGGGAAACACTTGACTCTGCTTTCTTATTATATCCTCTCTAGAAGTTAATTTACCAACCCCATGCAAATCTTTTCTATGCCAGTGGGACTTGAACAGATGACACATGTTCATTAAGTTGTGCTCCTTGCATGCATTCGTGGACGCATGTTATAAACCCAAGCCTGCTGGTATAGTAAAAATATATATATCGACGGTGGAAGGGAACTTCACTTGATATGTTTCATTCACTACTGAAAGATAAAACACGAGTACAAAATTAAATAATATCTCAGTGGAAAGTTTTGTTATGATAATTTTATCTTTAATCTTCTTAAATACTTGTAGGAAGGGGGTCCAATTGGTCTCATTGAAAATGGAGACATAATCACCATTGACATTCGGGAGAAGCGTATAAATGTTCATTTAACTGATGAAGAGCTTGACGAACGCAGAGAGAAATGGACTCCGCCTCCATTTAAAGCTGAGAAAGGAGTTCTGTACAAGGTCAGTGAAAATTGAATTCAATATTTTGTGTCACGAATATTTGATGTCTAGATAAAGATAATAGACAGGCCTATGATTCACCATAAGTGCAAGTTTTCCTTGTTTTCATTAATTAAAACATATTGAGTTTTCATTCATATATGTATGTAGCAATATTAAAATCACTAATTTTTTGTTTGTTTATCCCTTGAGTTTGTTGAGACATAAACATCAAGTACATAGATTTGATATTTTAACTTCGTTTTTTTATCTTAAAGTCAACACTCAACGTAAAGAATTTTTTTTTTTTTAAAAAATTGGATTGAGTTGTGAGTTATTTTATTATTTTTATTTAAATAAATTAAAAATTTTAAGCTAAATATACTGAATTTTTTTTCCAACTTAGAAATTAGCTATTTTATTTCCTTATAAACTCTAACCAAACAAATCTATACGTTCAAATGATGTTACATGGTATTATTGGTTGCACAAATTTATCATATGTGGCATGACTTTTTAGAAACACATAAATGAATGCGAGAATCAACTAGGAAAGGCAAATGGCTTGGGTGAGGAATTTTCAATATTTTTCAACAATTTTTTTTTTGGGTGTTAATATACCATTCGACTAAATTTAACTTTAGTCCAATGAGTGTTTTAACTTTTAAGCGCATTTATTTCTATCCGATTTATTTTAAATTTGTTTCAAAGATTGCTAAACATTCTCCAAAAGAACCCTCACAAAAGGAATTTGCAAGTATTATATATGATTTGATGCTATCTCATCAACTCGATATCCCATTATGGTACAAATAGTTGTCAACACAAAAGCCACAATTAACCCACCCCCACTGTTGAAGAAAACAAATATCTTCCATCAAAGTGTTTTTCAAAACCTAAATTTCCACTTTGTTTCTTTGTACAACAGAAAAGAATCTCAAATTAGAAAATTGATTTTTAGGTCGCCAACCTCTTTTTGTCTGTCCTCTTTTTAATTCACTTTTTGCTTCATCCTTATTCATTCATTTTATAATTTATTCAATATACGATTCCTTTTAATTAATTTAAATATAAAGTTTGAATTTAGTAGAAAGCATGATTGGAGTTGAAAGCTAAACTTGGTTCCAAATTGTAGCCATCTCATCACCCTTATTAATCTGCAATTTTAATTTTTAAAATTTGTTGTCTTGCTGAATATAAGATTATTGTAGGGCCCTAAAGTGAGCTAAATAATAGTACTCAATTATTTGTTTCACATGGATACATGGCGTGAACAACAAGAATCAAGAGTCTTTAATATTATAATTATCTAATAATAATAAGAGATAAAATATAGATAACAAAAATAATTGTTTTTATATATATTTATAAAAATATTTCTATAATTTTTTATTATAAAATTCTATTTCTGTGATTTATATTTTTTATGCTCTAAAATTTTAGAGTTAGAACTCCCTCTTCCCAACAACATATATACATACAAATCTAAAAGTATATGCACCGATATACACAATTAATTGTGAAAGTTATAGATACAACTAAGTGACTTGTCAAGAGAGGAAAAGTAGACTTTATCGTTTCAAGGATGAAAAATGGAGCTGTTGAAGTTGTACTATTGTCATCTAGCTTAGGACAATGATTCTTGATTTAGAAACTAGGATGTCTGTAGACAATTCTAAGGGTACTTTTGGTGCCAATAGACCTACCCTATTAGGCTAATTGTTTTCTGAATCATAAAATAGTTTTCGGAACCATGATTAAACACATTATTTAGGTCCTTTTAGTTGCACGTTCTGCACGAGTTTTGAAACACATGGGCTTCGAAAATTTGTGTTGGGAACTTGAGATAAGTTCCTCAAAAGGGCAACTCACATTTTTTCGTTAAATTTTCACCAAAAATATGAACTCAAAAACACTTGCCTAAGTAAGTTATGTACAATGATGTTTCGAAAACCAGTTTTGAACAGAAAAACTTAAACCTTATGTTTGAACATCCGAAATAGCGTAAAAACACCATCTAATTAAGCCCTACTACATGGCTAGTGGCAGACTTAAAAAACCTACCAAGAGAATTGCTACAAGTCTCATAGCTAAATTGGTTGGCTTGTTGAATATCCGTTGTAAACCACTTGTGACATGGTAATTTTACTTTTAAGTTTAAGCAAAGAAAGAACATGAATTTATCTCCACAATCTCTCAAAAACATGAAAACACAAATTTATTCTAATTTTCGTCCTCATTATTCAATACATTGTGCTTACAAGCCCACTTTAAACAACCTAAAAATACCCGAGTATGGGTTTTACCACATTTTCAATGCTACAATGGCTTTCCATATGGAATATTTTCAGAGAGTTATTGGGGCAGGAAATAAGTTACTGTTATACAAATCCAAATAGAGAAATAAAACAAAAGTTCGTTCAAATGCTAGCCATGATCTGCAGGCACCAGAGCGATAAGGGCTTAGAATAAATCGAAAATTTTGGATTCATATCAAAGCCTATCAAGAATGTGAAAATATCCGAGAATGACGTACCTTCTACGATTGATCACCAGGCATCGCTTAGATACCGACCATCCATCTGCAGTTTCTTTACTATGGCCTTAGCCTTCCTGGAGTCCGCTATGTCCCGAAATTGTAAAACACAGAGAGTGAAAAAAGATGTAAATCCATTATCATTCTCGAGTAGTAGTAAGTTTTTACACAGATGAAGAATCGGTCATTATGCTATTAGATGACAAAAGAAAATACAATTTCAATAGTTAGGCTCTCAAGTACAACTGAGGCATCGTAAAATATTTAAAATTTATATATGTATTCTTTGAAATTTTTGAAGGTCAAATAATCCCGTGTTCTTCTCTGTCCGCCATAAAAATTAGTTCTGTGACTTGTGACAACTTATTTACAGGTCGAATTGAGTTTATCAGACATATACATGGAAGTAATTGACATTTATTTAAAATTAGACTTGCGACTTACGATGGCTTATCTATAAGTTGCATCGGGTCCATCACAGATATAGATGGAAACAATTGACATTTATTTAAAATTAGACTAGAAACTTAAGACGGATTATTCATAAGTCGCATCGGGTCTATCACACAAAGAGATGGAAGCAATTGACATTTATTTAAAGAGTTAAGAGAATGCAGAAGGAACCAAATTAAAATAGCTGTAAAATGGAAGATTCTTCCCATATTATTATTATTATTATTTCAAATTATTACTAAAGAACCCACACCTTGTCTCTAACTTTCCAATCAACTCACACTTTTTGCCCTGTAATAGAACATGGGACCCGCTTTTCTCATTCCTAAGTTACTAGCACGATTATATATAGTTTGCTATTTTCGCCTACAAAGTTCTGAATCACAATTTTATTATCTTTTTAGTTCTTCAAGTTCTTCCACCTTTCTAGTCTACTAGTGATACCTTAGAATATTCAGTTGAATTATTTGATTTAGTTTTCAACTTCAGTCAAATATTATGTGAAAAAATAAATCGAAAAAAATAATTCAATGGTAAAGGTCTAAAGTTAAAGGTCATGTGTGAGGTAATCTTACGCGCTACATTTGCTGTCTTACCACGTGGCTGAATTTCAGCCCTTGATTGTTTTCCTTTTTCCCGTTTGGCTGGAATGGATTCTTGTCATGTTTGAATCCATTAGTGAGATTATTTTTGTACTTAGATATATATTCTTTATTTTATATATCTTGATGTTGTAGCCTCATTCATTGGTGTATTATTTCCATAAGCTGGTGAGATATAATTTTATTTTTACGATAGTGAGATTATTCAGATATGATGTATATTTTATGCCCAAGGAGCTTGGATATTACATTCCGTTATTGCTCCATTAGTGAGATAAAGTTATAAGTAAGAACGAAATGTAATATACCTTATCAAATAATTTGGAACAGGTAACTCATTTGTATTTTGTAAACATGCAGTTTACATTTATTATTATCATTTTGATATTTGATTATGTGCACTCTGATGACGGATGATGTATGATGTAGAGTGTGTGATGGAAAAGTGGGCTAATGTAGATTCCCTATTTTATTTTCAAAAGTCAAAATAAAGTTTTTATTCTCTTTTACTTAAAAAGGAAATGCACTTACTCTATAATGTTTCTAGCGGGTTCGGTACTTGCCTTGAATTGACATTACAAAATTTAAAACTAAAAGAAAACTCTTATCTCACAATTTAACGTTATATTTTTCTACGTTAACGGAGAGAGAGGAAGGGAGAAGGGGAGAAGGTGGTTTAAAGTTAAACCTATCGGATTTGAGAGAGATAACGTTCCGCTCAATGATCTAAGGACAGAATTGGATTCTTCTCGACGTCTCATCATGTTGAGGTAAGTTTCTTTCCCTAACTCTTTGGATTTAAAATACTCATTCTAGCCCGAATCAATCAAAGCTTGTTTTAAAGGTTTGATTGAGTGTTGAAACTATCAGTTCATAACGAAATTCTTAATCAATCTCGTGTAGGATTCGTGTTTGTGATGGGTCTTCGGTTTGCGAATTAGTGCTTTCCTCTCAGAGTTTTCCGAGGGAGCTTTTGATTTTTAATAAGGTACGTAGCGGAAATTAAAGTTAATTCTATTGAAATTCATTTATTGAACTTCGTTTTTTTACAATGAGTGATATAAAAATGGCGGGTTTTCGAAACTGCAGTTTTCTGGTTTCATAACTGACTTTCGTGAAACTGAGTATACCGCAAAGGTCAACGTTCGAACAAAGGTGAGGCTACCGTTCGAACGATAATGGGGATGTCGTTTGAACGGCGTCATCATTCGAATGGTGATGTGTAATACCTTCAAATCAGCTATAATAAAACGTGCACTTAAATTGGAGATTTTTTTTTTAACTTAAATTGAAAACTCAATTCGTACTCATAAGTTGATCCGACGGTGTTATACTTTACTAACACAACCCACCAATATAGCTGATAATGCATTAAAACTACAAAAGCGATAACTATGCATTAACAAAAGCCCAAAATATATACATGCTTAGGAAATTTTGGGCACTATATCTACATATTTATATTACATCCAGCCTATTACATATAGACTAACTAGCCTGCATAATAGATACAGCTACATCTATACTCCACAAAATACTGTCTGAAGTACAACATAATATAACTACATACAATACCAGTAACTAAACTACATCTTATGTATAGTTGTCTCAAAAGTAATAATATGAACCATGCAACAATACCTAAAATACTCGATAGAAGCCAAATGCAGCGCATAAATGGATATCGTGGCCGAGTCCCCTCTAACTCCCACTAGGCTCTCCATCATCTACAGTGCCCATGTGTACATATTTATATTTTACTTTACTAACACAACCCACCAATGTTGATGATAATGCATTAAAACTACAAAAGCGATAACTATGCATTAACAAAAGCCCAAAATAT
>MKEJ01000108.1:0-11771 GCA_001753735.1 Embelia ribes
GTGATTGATATTACATCTATTGCACATGGTGTGTAGAAAATTACCAGGAGCTCCTCAAGCCCACAAAATAGTATACTGCAGGACAAAGTATGAGACCATTCAAGTATATTAACAATCTGAAGGAAACAATAAGACAATTTTCAACTATCTTCAGTACTGTTTCGACACATAAAAGAAAAAGGAAATGCTTCCATATATTTCAATCTTTACCTCAACGTAAAATTCCTCTCTCTCTGGAAGAGAATAAATTATTAACTTTTGAACGCCATGAATCTGAAGAAATTTAAGAAACACAAGTTTGAGTACATGTATCAATAAAAAGTTAGTTTTAAATACCTAGAGTGCATTAAATATACAAAATCCTCTGATACAAGCTAGATATGATATCCATTTCTGAGTTTTGGGTACATATGAAACTAATGCAATCTCTTGCCGTACTAAAAGACTTGCTAACTATCGAAGATAGTAGCAAATAATAAATGTGACTCTTTCTATAGCTTAAGCTTTTAGGTGAGATAGTAACGCATCCCTTAACATGATGTCAAAGCTGACTAACATCCTCGTTTCAAGTCACATCGCTACTTGAGAGCAATCTAAGGTCACGGACACATATCGCTAAGAGCATAAGCTATAAGGTGAGAGATATTAGCTTGCATGTATATGCTGAGATAGTAACTTGCAACTCTCTTTGCATAGACAACAAAGGACACACTTTTGGAATGAACTTCAGCAAAGTCAGTTTACGTAAATGCATTTTGAACTAAAACAAATTAAGTCATAACCTTAAATCCTTGATAGAAATGAGATTTCTCGGTGAGAAGTATAGTCTTCTGCTTCCCCTCGAAAAACCAATCACGTGCACGAGAAATGTCCCGGTTATTTTTGTACCTGAATTCGTAGAGATTTAACAGTATTAGTTCTCAAAAGTGAGTTGTTAATGCTGGCATCAAATAGAAAAAAGAAAACTCAAAAACAAAAGTGAGAAGGAAATGTGTTTCTTACTCATTCAGTAGACAAAAGGGCGCGTTTTGAGATCTCAATAAGCCCCGTAATTGAGAAAATTCTAAGGAAGAACCAATAAATAGCATAACCCCACCCTGCGAAGGCTTGTTTGCATAAAAGTTCAAGAATATAAATTTATGCATTGATGTATAGCACAACGGTCTAGTGGGCATGTAAAGAGCAGAGCTGACCCAGACCAAGTTTGGCCCTGGTTCGGCCTGTTTACTAGCCTCTGACTACTCAAATAGGGCTCAAGCCGAACTCTTAATGAATAGATTGTCCAGTAAAAATCTATAGCTTTGCCCATTTACAAAATAAATAGAGCTCAAGTCGGGTTCTTAAAACGATAGTCTGCAAACTGCTAATGAAGAGCCCTTGTTTCTACACTTGGAAACACTACCATTTGATTTTCAAGGTTTAAGTAACGTTCATGCCAGAATGGAATCTTTGATCTTACAGAACACCTTCAATTGGATAACCATCAACATAAGAAATATATAGGAGAAAAACTGAAAGAAAGGCAGGCTATTTATGGGGGAAATGAACAATAATTGTACTTTTAGTGCTTTTTCGAAAAGATTTTTCTGGAGGTTATAAAATTTTGAGTAATGGTCTATCGAAGATTTCTTAAGGGCGTACCTAGTACTGAAACTCCCACACTGTAGGGTCTGGAGAAAGGAATATCTAGGCAGCCTTCCCCCTACTTTGCAAAGAGGCTGATTCGAACTCGCGACCACCAACGCACTATGGAGAGACTCCACCCTTGCGCCAGACCCACCCTTCCTATCGAAGATATATTGATTAAATAATTTTCAAAATATCTCATGGCAATCAAAACAATTTTTCGAGCAAAGCAAAAATATTGCAAAAGGTGGCCAACGAGCCATGTTGGATCCGCGAGCAATTTAAAACTATTTCTCACAACTTAATCCAGCTATCCTTTGCTCTCTAATAACTTAAATTTTTTAGATGGGACCAGGAAACTTGGCCAGCTATTTTAACCAAATAGCTTATATATAAATAAGTTTGTGACTAGAAAAAAACATTTTTTCAAGCATAAGCATAAATATTGCAAAAGTTGGACAAGCTATAAACTCAAAAGCTATTTCTCGCAACTAGGAGAGATTAACCCAGGCTATTCTTTGCTCCCTAAGAATTTGTGGAAGTTGCAGTAACTTGGGCAGCTATTTTACCAAATAGTAGCTTATTATAGAAACTAATCCCCAAATTACTATTCTAATCAAGAACTTGGTAGCCTAAAAGAACTCGGCCAGCTATTATGGCAGTGGTTCAAATAAGTTTGTGACAAATAATAGAAACTAACATTAAAAATGATGTTTCCGTCTTTATGCACAATCTCCCTCCCATTCCTCCCCCTCCCCTATTTCCCCCCTAAACTCATTCCAAATTACCAGTCTTTTTCTCTATCTTCAATTCCATCGCAAATTCTAGAGATTAGGTCTTGTAATTACGAGTCCCAATTTTGAGTTTGTGAAAATTTAGGTTCAAAGTTTTATCAACATTTTGAGTTATGAGTGATCAGTTCTCTTCTTCGAGCAATTTGTCACGCCTGCTCTATTAACAGATTACTCAATAAAATAATTTAGAAACAGAATACAAAAGAAGCTACCATCTTGAAGGAGGAATTACAGAGAGAAGTGAAGGAAACACGTTAGGATCCGTAGTCGGGCTAGACAGATGATTGTGAATAAGTATAAACTTAACCGTTCAAAATAAATTTTTATTATTTGCTAATCAATTGTTTTTGAGCAAATGGATTGAAATGGAATATCAATATCACACTGACTGCCTCTGCCATAAATCTCTCTTAGCAGCCCCCTCCTCCTGTGAGATGTAATCATGTCAGAGACATTTGGTTAAAGTTTTGTGTACGTAAATTCCATAACACAATTTTATTTGAATATTTTCAAATATGAGTTTTAAGGAAACAGTTTTTTTGAACATCTTGAGCACCTGAGAAGAGAAGCCAAAAGTAAAAACTATGCGCCAAAGGAGTTCTTAGGTCAATAAGAAATGTCTCAAACCGAGAACTAAATTAACAAATTTTTGACTGAATAAAAATCAACATACTAAACATACGGTACTTTTTTTGGGCAGGAAAAATGCTTCCTTTACTCTATCTAGAATTGGGTTAGTCGACAAGTTAGCTTGATGTTTGATAATTTCTAGGATTTTCCATTTCTCAAGTAAAAACATTAGACGTATCAATTATGCGGGTAAAACTTGGATGGATTAAACAATCTCAGATCCACAGGCTTTCTTCCTTCAATTAGAAAATAAAATGAAATAACATGCCTCATTTAGAAAAGCTCATTTTGTTATTAACTAATGCAAGCAGACCAACATACCTAAATTCAATCATACCTTCTTAGTAAAAATAGAATAACTTCATACATGCAAGTATTTATGCAATCATACCTTCTTAGTAAAAATAGAATAACTTCCTACATGCAAGTATTCAAGTAAAAATAAAATAACTTCCTACATGCAAGCATACCTTCTTAGTAAAATATTCAAATCGAGCATTAATTTCATCTAATGTTGATTTCACATCAAAACGCTCATAAATCTGAAAATTGAAAGCAGGTAAGCACACATAAGAGAATAATAAAATAAATAAAACAAACTGAATGCGATTTTAGACTAGCTTTTGTGAAATAAAAGCAATATAATAATAAAAATTGATGATAATGTCACCTTTGATTACAATGTATATTTCAACAGGTTAAAAGCAAGAAGGAAAGAAAGATTCTATTGAAGCTTACAAACTTGTTGTAGTTGAAGTAATACTTTGAGAAGAATGCCTTTATTCTTGGGTACCAACTCCACCTAAGGGAGGGCACACAACAAATTATCAAACAGAAAACAAAAAGGATAAACAGTGTAGAAAGTTGAGACTTGAGGCATGCGATCCAGTTTGCAGACTCGGATAGAGATATAAATTAAACAAACCGTATCGCAGAGTACGAGTAAATAAATTTTCCTCCAAAAAATTTCATATTCTCTGAGTGGATCAAAAAATTCTACACTGAAATTCATAGAGCCGATAATACTTTTTCCTTTCACAAAGAATGAATGGTTTTTTATGCAGCCACCGTTTGATTGGCGGAATAAAAATGAAATCTTGCTTCCACAATTTCTATGTTTCTTGTTGTCCTGTCATTTTCTTCTCAAATAGATCTACCAATTCAGAATAAAAAAAATTACAACCTTCAAATCAAATGTTAGCAAAGGCTACAAACAAATAGAAGGGGTTGATTATTTTAACACCTATGCTCATGTTTCTAAGAAAATGTCTACCCGATTGATCATTGCTTTTACGGGTTTGTACAACCTTAAGATGCATCAAATGGATGTAAAGACGACTTTCCTAAATGGTGACCTGGAGGAAGACATTTATATGGAATAATCCGAAGGGCTTATGGTTACAGGTAAAGAGAATAAAGTGTGTACACTTGTTAAGTCCTTGTATGGACTAAAACAAGTACCAAAACAGTGGCACGAAAAGTTTGATCGTATAATGCTTTCAAATGAGTTTCAAATTAATGAGTACGATAAATGCGTCTACATGAAAGGAAATGAGAAACACTATGTGATAGTATACTTATATGTTGATGACATGATTATCATTGATAGTAATGAAAATATCAAGGCTACTAAGATGATGTTATTGCGTAACTTCGATATGAAGGATTTAGGCATTGCTGATGTGATACTTGGTATGAAAATTATTAACACATCCAATGGCTATGCTCTATCTCAAACTCATTTTGTTAAGTAAATGCTTGACAAATATGACAAAGGAATTGACGTAATAGCTAGGACACCGATCAAAGTTCTACCTCACCTTAAAAAGAATCATATTGAAGGTCTGCGATAATTAGAATGTTCCTAGATCATCGACAGTCTAATGTATCTCATGAACTGTAATCGACTAGATATCACCAACTTAGTAAGTAGACTGAGTAGGTATATGAGTAATCCCAGTACGAAACACTGAAAAGCGATAGTAAGAGTCTTTAGAGATCTAGGGTACACGCCTAATTATGGGTTGCACTACACAAGATATCCAACTCTAATTGAAGGGTACACAAATGCGAAATGGAACTCGGACTCTAATAACACAAAGTCTACAAGTGGATACATATTTTTAATTGGAGCTACTGCTATATCATGAAAATCTTCAAAACAAATGTATATAGAGAAATCTACTATAGAGGTTGAGTTCATAGCATTAGATTTAGCAGCCTAAGAAGCAGATTGGCTTCGTAATTTCCTTAAGGATATTCCAATGTGGCCAAAACCAATTCCTCCAATTATATAATGGGAAGTCGCAACATGTGCATCGACGACATAGATCCGTAAGAGAATTGCTAACAAACGGTGTAATATCCATCGATTATGTAAAATCGAAGGATAATCTTGCGGACCCATTAGCTAAAGCTTGACAAGATATCAAGTTGAGATTTCATCGAAGGGAATGAGGTTGAAGCCCATTAAAATGATTATCATCTATAATGGCAATCCAACCAGAATTGGAAATCCCAATTTCCAGGTTCAACGGGACAACCGAATTGTGGGGGGAATCGACCAAAGCACCTGGAAAATTGAGTCACAACCCATTCCTATGGTGAATAAGTAATAAACATCTACCATGTTAAGGCTAAGCTTAGTTTTTAATGATGCTTATATCACGTTGGTTTGAGTGGGGTATAGAATGATACTCTTAATAAAAGATCATCTATATCGAATGTGAAGGGGTTGCTTCTATGAGAATGAATTAAGGGCTAATTATCTAAAGCACTCGAAGAAACTACCAGGGGTGTCCAGGGCGAAAACGAACACAATAAAAGAACATAATAGTAGTGTAGGGAAGGCACTGTATGAGTATTGTTGCCTTGGTATACACAAAATATCTAACTGTTCAAGGCATCGCGTCCACCGGTTGGCAAGTATATCCGATAGTACTTCATTACGGAAGGTTCAAAGCGAAAGCCACCTTTCCCGATGCAACAAATTTCCATGGTACTCTCGATTGTATTTAGGTTGCACATTGCATTTTGGCAATTTCATTCATATGGGGAATTGTTGGGTTTGTGGTTTTTAGAACCATGTAAAAATCCATATGTTTATGAATTTTTCAACTTACGAAATGTACCATCTTTGAGGCAAGTTTTGGATAGGTTTCACTCAATATTTCTTGAAGATCTTGAGTAAAAATTAAAGCCGTACTTGTAGGCCTCGAGATGATATTTTTACATTCTTAAAACTATGAATAGTGGGAATGTAAATTGACCTCAAAATGAGTGGTTGGCGGTGGCGGCCCTTTGGGCTAGTACACGACGAAAGGTTGCATCGGTTCGTGTTTTGGAGGACTATAATTTTATTTTTAACCAAATTAATTTTCCCACTAACTATTTTTTCAGCCAAAACCCAAGAGTTGCATCTTTCCATTAATTACATGTTTACCCCAATAGCTGCAACTTTTACAAGTTGCACCCCTTCAATGAAGAATTGTGTCTTTTCGAAACAACCTTTTGAAAACTATAAATAAGTGGCATTGCAGGCTATTTTTCTAATATTAAAGTATTCCAAATAAGAGCATACAAACACTCTAATCTTGCACACACTCGTACTCAATATGCTAGAAAAACAAATTATGAAAGTATCGTTCCACAAAATGTTCGACAAGACGTTTGAATTGCGGCTTCCTTTCAAATGTAGAGAGCTGACGTTGCATCCTAGGAATCCATTGCTAAAAAAGGGCAAAAGCAAACGGTGTCGAGCAAATTGGATTTAAGGAGATAAGGTTAAATTTTGGTATCATTCGAGATTAAATACAAACTAATTTCGTATTTCAAACGAAAAGGTTTCTGCACTTCCAATAAGGTACGCATTTATTTCCGTATTTTTAATATTATTTCAGTTTCGTAATTGAATTAAATTATGCAGTGGGAACAGACTGTGATACCTTCGCATTCTGCCTGAACAGAATTTAAAGGCACTACATTCGCATACCGGGGGATGAATGTGTAGTTGACATTCGTCCATGTTGACCGCACATGGGCAAATGTCAAGCAATATGTCTGTTCTTTCAATATGTTCTAATGTGTTACAAATGTCTCTACTAATAATAAATACTCTTTTTTGTGTGTGTGGTTTTGTGAAATTTAGCGAGAGATAGAAAACGGGTTTTGTGGATTTAGTAGGTTTGTTAAGAAGAGATGATAAATATGAAATGGTGAAAATTAAGATATGAAAAAGGTTGAAGATGAAGAAGATGATGTCGAAGAAAATGATATATTGAATAGGTTGATGTGAAAAGTAACTTGACTAGTGTTAATAGAACAGAAATAATACCCACTTATTTTGTGGTGCATAAAAATAAAATGAATGCACGATGCAAGAAGTAAAGTGGTGCAAGAAGCAAAAATGGTGCTACAAATAAAATTGCCCATTGCTTTTTATAAAATAAAGAAGAATAGTTAAAAAAATATATAAAATGAATATTGGATTGGATTGGTTTGGGTTGGGGGTTGTCTACCCAACGCTTAAAAGAATAGGAATGTGATAGACTTGGGAACTAGGGCAGACAATGAGGCGAGCTGCTCGTGAGCTGCTTGAGTTCGGCTCAATAAATACTCGGCTCGAGTTCAGCTCGAGAGTAAATGAGCCGAGCTCGAGCTTAATTTTGAGCTCGATAGTTTTAGCGAGCCAAGCTCGAGCACTCGAAATAAGTACAATATATAGTATTATACATATTTATATATATATATATATATGTATATTTCATGTGATTAATAAAATAAATAAAATTTATCTAAAAGAAATATTAAAATGTCTCATTAAAATTCATTTTGCCTCTATTAATTTCTATCATCAATAAATTATCATAAATATTTTAATCATTTCGTATTTAAAATTGACCCCAAAATTATCAAAATTTTATTAGCATATAATACTTTCGGAATTAAATATGTTGTTTGCGAAATTTTGCATAAAAATAGATGAAAATCTAAAGAAAAATCTATAAGGAACTTAAAATATGTAAGATTGTTACGAATCACATGATTCATGAGCTGCTCGGAACTATTTGACTTCGGCTCGAGTTTTGCTCGAATGCTAATAAGTGGAACTGAGCTCGAGCCAGGAGTTTTTATTGACAAGCCGAGCTTGAGCACTCTAAAGTTCAGCTCGGCTCGATTTGGCTCGTGACCACCCCTATTACGAAAAGAAGGGAGGTGAATTTTTTACTCATACAGTACAGTTGGGTCCCAATATTACTAATTTGGTATACCTATGCCATAAATAACCAATATGGTCTATATGATGTAATTCACCATTACAATTGGCAAGTTACTGTTAAATTTTTTTAATAATTTGCTATTAATATTGATGGATGATGTTTCTACATTTTGCCATTAATATTAGTGAAATATATTCTATGCAATTCGCCACTGTAATTGGCGAATAATGTGAGTTAAATGTTCAAATCTCTAAACGCTCTTTTCCCACTGCCATAATAAATTGATAAATTATATTAAGAGAAATAGCAATAATTTGCTAGTGCTAGTAGCAGTTTATGAGTAAATTCTTAGTAATTCACTATTACTAGTGACAAAATGTACAAATTAAAATTTTCATTTTTACCATTAATAATAACGAATTATTAAAGAATTTTAACAGTTTTTTACCATTAACTGTGGCAAATGCCAAAAACCCCTAAAAGAGGTGGACCCAAACGCTTTATAGACTTTTGTGCAAAAATTTTGGAGGCAATAAAAGTCAGCTTCCTTCATTTGTTCTAAAATAAGAACTAAGTTTTTAGAAATTGAAAATAAAAACTCTTCCCCAAACAAATTTTTTGCATTTGGAAACAAAAAACTAAAAGAGGAATGTCAACCAAACAGCACCTAAATTTTTTTCATTAAATAAGCTTGCCTCGACATATCACAGATGCAATTTTCAACACCCGTACTTGTAACTGTTTCCATTTGAAACGGGATAAAACAAAAAAAGTGACAGTACCACTGCTTGAATAGGAGGGGGAGGGAGACAACAAACCATTCATATACTCAATAGTTATAATGATGAAGGGACTGTAATCATGAGACAATGGGCTTACTTATATCATAAAAGCACATAAATATATTTTTTTGTTAAATGTGAAAAAATATACTTTCAAATAATACTTATCAATATTATATGTGTGTTTGATAGAAATTGAAAATTGAACAAAAGTTAGGATACAGCATTACATACACCACCGAATTGTTACCCAAATACTCATTAAATTATAGTAATACTTTTCCTAGAAAAGCTAGGCACTAAATTGATTGCCACAAAACTTGTTGCAACACCATTTATAAAACCAAAAGAACAAACATAGAAACCAAAAAAAAAGAAAAATAGAACCCACCGCATTGAATTAATTAAATAATCTATCTTTAACTCAATAACATAAAATTTCAAAAAGAAAATCCCTCAAAAGCTAATAGCTCGTAAACACAAGATAATATACTTTTGAAGCCGCAGCTTTCAACTTGATGATGGAGATCAAGTAGCAGCAGATTTCAACTTGAGCACCGTCCTTAACAAAAAATAAACGTCTTCTTCCTAGACTTTATCATCTTTTTTGCGTTCCCAGCTCCGACAATTCTCTCCAGCTAGTTATTAAACAAAATTGAGAATGCCGTCAAAAAATACTCCCGAGACTTGAATCAAAGCAAATATAAGTAGGCAACTAAAACAACTACTAATATCTCAGAAACTTGTCTTTATCAAGTCCACATCTATAGCCTATACAGATCATACAAATACTATAATCCTGATAAGCATGTGATTGATATTACATCTATTGCACACGAAGTATAGAAAATTACCCGGAGCTCATCAAACTGACTAAATAGTATACTGCAGGACAAGCCACGAGACCCTTCAAGCATATTAACAATCTGCAGGAAACAATTAAACAATTTTCACTTATCTGAGTGCATAAAAGAATAACAAAATGCTTCCGCATATTTCAAACTTTACCTCAGGGTAAAACTCCTTTCTCTCCGGAAGAGAATAAATTATTAACTTCTGAACGCCACGAATCTGAAGAAATTTAAGAAACACAAGTATGAGTACATGTATCAACAAAAAGTTTGTTTTAAATACCTAAAGTGTAGAAAATATACAAAATCCTCTTATACGAGCTAGATGTGATATCCATTTCTTAGTTTTGGGTACGTATGAAACTATTGCAATTTCTTGTCATACTAAAAGACTTGCTGAGTGTTGAAGATAATAATTAATAAATGTGACTCTTCCTACAGCTTAAACTTCCCTTAACATGGTATCAAAGAAGATTTAAGGCCCTTGGTTCAAGTCTAATCGCTAACAGAGAGCAGTCTAAGGTCATGGGTTCAAGTATCATCACTACCCGATAAAAAATTGAGTAGCACTTGTTAGGCTAAAAAATGACTACAAGTGAGGGGTGTTTTGAAGGTAATAAATAATAAATTCACATCTCGCTAGCAACATGAGCTTTAAGGTGAGATGTTAGCTTGCAAGTTTATGCTGAGATGGTAGCTTGCAACTCTCTTAGCATAGATGACAAAGGACACACTTTTGTAATGAACTTCAGTAAAGCGAAGTTATGTGAATACATTTGAATTAAAACAAAAAAATTCACAACCTTAAATCTGTGAAAGAAATGAGATCTCTCAGTGAGAAGCATAATCTTCCGCTTCCCCTCGAAAAACCAATTCCGTGCACGAGAAATGTCTCGGTTATTTTTGTACCTGAATTCGTAGCGAAGCAACAGAATTAGTTCCCAAAAGTGGGTGGTTAATGTTAGAATCAAATAGAAAAAAATCCAACTCAAAAACAAAAGCAAGAAAGAAAGGTTTTTCTTACTCATCAAGTTGACAAAAGGATGCGTTTTGAGATTTCAAAAAAGACCGTAGTCGAACAAATTCCAAGTAAGAACTAATAAATAGCATAACCCCACCCTGCAAGTGCACGTTCAGGAAGAGTTTGAGAATATAAATTTATTCATTGATGTATAGCACAGCGGTCTAGCAGCTGTTTAACGAGCAGAGCCGACCCAGATTTTGTTTGGCCCCGGCTCAGCTCCCTTGCAAGTCTCTATAACTACTCAAATAGGGCTCAAGCCGAGCTTTTAATGAATAGATAGATTATCATGTAAAAATCTCTAGCTCTGCCTATTTACAAAATGAATAGAGCTCAAGCAGAGTTCCTAAAACAATATTCTGCAAACAGCTAATAAGGAGCCCTTGTTTCCACTCTTGGAAACACTACCAATTGATTTTCGAGGTTTGAGAAACGTTCATACCTGAATGGAATCTTTGATCTTAGGGAACACCTGAAATTGGATTACTATCAATATAAGAAACATATAGCAGAAAATCTGAAAGAAAGACAACTTATTACGAGGGAAATGAACTAAATTGTACTTTTTGTGATTATAAAGAAAGGCTTTAGTTTAGGTTATAAAATGATGAGTAATGGTTTATTGAAGATATCTTTATTGAATAATTTTTAATATGGCATGGCAATCAAAACAATATTTTGAGCGAACATAAATATTGCAAAAGGTGGCCAAGTTGGATCTACACGCAACTCAAAAGCTATTTCGCGCAACTAGGGGAGAGTAATCCAGCTATCCTTTGGTCCATAAGAACTTATATTTGTAAGATGGGACCAGGATGGCTGCCATAAAAGAATTAAGGAAGGAGCAG
>MKEJ01000120.1:0-10822 GCA_001753735.1 Embelia ribes
CTTATAGATATGGTGACACATTTTCAAATACTTGGCAACCTCGATGTGTCTGCTATAACTTAACTATACGTGTCTGCTATAAATTATCCATATGTATCTACTATAATTGTTTTCTTATGGATATGATAACACATTTTTAAATACTTGGGGCAAAATTTTCACTTTACACAATTTTTTATTGGGGCAAATTTAAACATATTGCTAACCATCACGTGTCTAGATTGAAATTTATTATACTTCAAGGGGTAAAACGAATTTCCTATAAATTTCATAGTACAAATTGTACTAAAAGGGTGACCCTGTATATGCCCTAACTAGGGATCCAGTCATTCCTTCTACATTTTTTCCAACCACACACCATCTGCTTTGTCACTTTCCTATGGCCGATCTTTCCGGAAATCCAGATAGCCCTATGACGGAATCCAAAAGCGAGTTATGGAGGAGGACCTTTTTTACGGTGGGCCTCTAGTGGACCCCGTGGACCTTCCCCTAGATTCTCGGGATGACCATTTCCCGATGTTTCATGATCCAAAATTCAAGTATGGAATTGCCTCACGATTGCTGGTCAATGTCCTTTTTTGCGAGATTGTGTGACCTATGTGAGCTTTCCGATACTAATGAGCAAGTAGTTCACCCCTCGGCTCAATCCAATCACCTCGCACGCTGCTCCAAGAGGCTGCAACAATATGTTGCCAATATGGGCAAGGTATTTATACTAATTTATTTATAGCTTGGATCTAAAAACTGAATTTATTTTTCATATTCTCAATGGTTTAATGCATAATTGTATTTGTTGTCCTTTACTATACCTTAATGTAGTTTTTTTTCTATACAGGAAAGGCTTGCTATTGAAAAACTCATAAAGGACTTGTACTTTACTATGGATACAAGGTGACTTGCAATGTAAGAGATCCATACTAGATTTGACGCCATGCTCGCAATGCCCATGTGCACGCCCTGGCAGTAAGGGTGGAGGCATTGGAGGATGAAAATCGGGTGCTTAATAGCAGTTGCAACAGTGGCGGGGCGGGTCGCATTTTTATTAATGGAGTTTAAAAAATACATATTTTGTTTACGATTATGTAAATTGTGACTTTGTATGGTGTTTTTGTGATATGTGTTCTTGTATTTTTTATTTCAATGTCTCAATAAAGAATAACGGAATAAGATTTATGTTAAAGTAAATGACGATACACAATTGCCTATACATGAATAACAATTTAAATAACTAAATAATTTAAGTTAAAAGTAAAAAATTTGGTCCCTTTGGCTTAAGAATAATATCAAATAATATGAATTTGAACATGATAAATATAATTTTTTTAAATAATTGCATTTATACATATGTTTAATTTGTATCTAATATCAAAACTTAATATACCGTAGACCGTAATGGGAGAACGGGAATGAAATTGACAAAATAGGAAACATTATAGGTGATTTTGAATATCTAAACGAATAGTTATTGGTCACTATCGAAATGTGATGATACGTTTTCTAATCCATTGGATGTCCGCATGCACGCCCACATCAAATCAAATAAATTGGATTAAATATTCCAATTGTCAACTTATGTACAACTTTACTATGACTATACATTATGCACAACTGTCCTTTGAGTAATGAGATATCTACATAGCTGTAAATTGGTTAATGGGTTGTTTTCAATGGCAGCATTTATTACTGAATATTACACTTTCTAGTTCGTCATAAGTCGCCTTATTTCTTCAACGTTTGTCACCGTTCATCAAATGCTTATAAGTTGCCTTATTGCATCACAATTCGTCATCGTCAGCAACAAAATACAAAATAATATTTACATTATCAAACAAGTGTGTGTCACGTACTTCAAAGTTCCATTTTAAATTTACAAGATTATTCAAATGTTATAATTACATATGTCGCCAAACTTTCCACATATCCTCATCCATATAAATACGTCCCCTATAAATAAATTATTTAATGTTCAACTACACACAATTATACTTTCCTGAATAGGTAATCTAGTTCTCACCCAAATAGATTTACAATCCTTAATGGCCAATCCCCATGCTCTTCGGGACGTTCACATGGTAGTTCATGATGACAACCACTCAGTTGGTGTGCCCATTGTCCCCATTTAAGGTGAGCCTACAGTTGAGATTGGGCGTCATGACCTCCCTTTGGATAATATTTATAATCACTTCAGATGGTCGATGATTGAGGAAACCGAGGTAGATATCCCCAACTGTGGCCGCTCAACCTTCTTCGATGAATGCATGCATGATATATATGCCCTTAATCGTGACCTTTCCGATCACACGGACTCTTATCACCTCCACCAATGCTCTAGTAGACTGTGCGATATCGTAGTCGAAATGAGATTGATAAGTCTACGTTCATACCGCATATGTAAATTTTTTTATTAAACTTGATACGTGCAGACATTTGACTTCTTATTTTTTATTAACAGGGGAGGCTGGCAGCTGAACAGGTCGTACAAGACCTGCTGGTTGCCCTTCGGGCCATTACCAACGCAGCAGTAGAGGACTGTACTGAAATGGAGAGCAATGCCAGGGCTTATAGGTCACACCTATAAGCCTAGAATGCCAGGGTGACTACCCTTAAGGACACCTTAGCCTACGCTATAAATGATAACTAGATTTACCGGGTTGTATGGCTAGTTTATTTGTATAATAATTTTTTTACTACGTTCTTTTTCATGATGTAAATATTAGTACAAACTTCTTACTTTAAAAACAAATGTATGAACATTCTTGTAATTATGTAGTAAAAATTCATTTTCTTTGGCATGTAATTATGAAAATTTGAGGTATGTTTGTTTAATTAGTTAGTATGATCTATGTCTCTCTTGGAGTAGAGGAAAGCTAGCTGATACCCAATTATTCCCAAACTAGAAAATACTATACCAAATAATATAATAATGTGGGGACTTGTACTTTCGCATGGTAATACTTAACATAATAGGTACATTACACTTGGACCCCATCCAGCTGCTGAAACTCGCTTATAGCATTCCCACTTGTAATATGTATATTATATATTATATATTTTTAAAAAATATATATTATAATACATACAAAATATTATATATATATATATATATGTATAATATATACAATATAATATAAGACAACTCCTAATATTACGTCATATAATATTAGCAAAATGATACATAAATTTATCTAATATGTATATATATATATATATATATAACTGAAATAATTATAAATGATAATTGTTATATTTGCATGCTTATTATATATTTGTGGCTTCATTATGACATTTTATATGTTAAGTGTGTTTAGTTTTACTAAATTTTTATTCACCATAGCAAATGGTTCCATTTAATTAATTATTGTTTGTGGGATTAGTTGTATGTGGTAGTTGGAAAAGTTTCCTATCATATTTAAAGTGCTTGGTCCAATAGTATATTTAGTGACTTTTCACATACTTGTCAATGTAATAATTTCATTTCCCATGTTGTGGCATGCTTGTATCCAATATATATGTGGTAGTGTTATACCATTGCCTTTGGTCTATAAAAACGCTGACCAACTTAGTCCTGCCACAACACTACAATGGAACAAATAAAAACAACAATTGCAAGGTTGGATGCGGTATCCAAATTGTTAGATATATGATCTTTATATTGCTTTAATTTTTAAGCTACCAATGTACTTAATTTAGTTATATGGGGTAATTCACACCAATAATAGGAATTTCATTTTATGTAGAAAAAAATGGCAACCAATAATAGAGAGAGCATCGAAGCAACTGTTCCATCATAGCCCATACTGGTGGTCGAGAGGACTAGAGTTGGGTTAAGGAGAAAGTTGTTTACGAACTCGTCGTCATCTCCTTCAAAGAAATTAAAGAAGGTGACAGATCCAAGTAGTGTTGGCTCTTAGCCAACCGATGATGTGTCAAGGGATGTTATTTCCATAACATTTGCCAAACAGGAGGCTACACACGCCTTTTACAAGGAGTACGCAGCCAAGAATGGGTTATGGATTTGGAAGTATAAAATTGGGGTACCGAAAACAAAAGCTCAATCATGGGTCTGTTGCCGAGAGGGGCTAAGCCCAGTTGGGTACAAGTACTCAAAATGGTTGGGCTATAACATGTGCAGGTTTTATGCCTGGCCAGATTGACCATTTTCCGCGATGAAGATGGATCAATATGGAGGGTTTGTGACCTTGTCATTATGCATAGTCATCAAATGACCCTTGCTCATTCCTGAATTAGAATTTTTGTCTTATAAAAGAAAATAGCTAGATGAATAGTCTAATTTGTTATTCTTCGATTGCAACAAAACTAATTTATCTATTAAAATTCTATGGTGTTACGGACCTTGACTTCATTTTCAATGTTTGTAACTTCCTTTTACGTGTACCTACCGTGACTTATATGATTTGGATGCATTATTTCAACGGAATATAATATGGATTAAAAGAATAGCAGTAGGGTAAAAAAAAAACCTTAACACGAATACCAACATGCTCGTTAAGTGGAAAAAAATGTAATGAACAATTATTATATCATTAACACAATCAGATGGAGTGGACGTTACATATTA
This sequence comes from Embelia ribes, assembly GCA_001753735.1. Taxonomy (NCBI): domain Eukaryota; kingdom Viridiplantae; phylum Streptophyta; class Magnoliopsida; order Ericales; family Primulaceae; genus Embelia; species Embelia ribes. Next base: position 4,580 of record MKEJ01000120.1, read on the forward strand.
CTTGGACTTTTCAAAATAAATATTATTTAATAATATAATATTGACGAATACCTTTTGCTTATGACAGACTGTTATGAACATGTGACGAAATTGGCAGAAGTATGATGAATTGTGATTATCCAATAAATTTTTATGAACTATGATGAATCGTGGCTGAAATGAAATATTTACAATACAAGGATGAGAGCTTGAAGAGATCTTGAAAATAAATTTTATAAATTGTGATGAAATATTTACAAAATCGCACCCTATTGATGAACCCTATACAATTTTTTACACCAATGAAGAGATCTTGAAAATAACGACATGACAATAGATGTACTTGGAGAATATTGTGATACCAGTATGAAATGTTACCTAGTACAGAGAGCTTGTTTTAATCTAGTGTACTATATCATGATTCAAATGTACAAATGTGGTCTTCATTGGTATTATGGATGATACCTTTTAACTCAAAATAACTTTTACTTTTCCCAATTTCAATACTAATCCCCACAACCACAAGGGAAAAATTCTAAAAAATTGGACTTCACCCATATGAGCATCAAGTCGTAGATAGTATGAACAATTATTTTAACATACACATATGACATACATATGCAAAAGATAAGTGGAAATACTGTTCCGGCAATGCTCGATATTCCATGTATGGGAGATGATGACATTAAAACATGTACTTTCGCATCGAAGGACGAGGTGGGCAATTTCTATAATGTACATGCAAAGCTCAAGGGGTTCAGTACTAGGAAGGATGAGAAGTGGATAAACAATGTGGGAATTGTAACCACCAAACAATAAACAAGGAAGTAGGGATACAAAATTCATTGAAATGGAAAGTTGTGTGTATGAACCGAGACCGGAAATAAGGAGAGGTTGCCCAACAAAATTTCGCATTCGTTTTGATGGTGTTAATGGATAGTATTATGTCTCTAACCTTAAAAGCGAGCATAGCCATCAATTAATTGAACACGGGGCACACTTTCTACCATCACACCGAGGGTTAAACACCGTGGACAAGGCGATGGCGAGCGTATTGCATGGAGTGGGTATGAGAGAACACCGTGCAATAGATAATTCTACTCAACAAGCTTGGAATCCTTCACAGGTATGATTTATACCGGTGGATTTGTGAAACAATAATTATAGGGAGCATAAGCATGATGTTTTAGAGGGCGACGTGGAAACCGTACTTAACTAGAAACTTTAGTTTGTTTAACTAATTGATAGGCATGACATAATTTGTCTTTTTTGTAATCAATTTTAGGCAGATCAATGATAAAAAAAAAAACAGGTCCTACTAGGCATGCCAGAAATTTGTAGACACAAATTTTTTTAACATTTGGCGCTTTGTAAAAATATGTTAGTGTCACAAAATTCCACTGCTTATGCAGTGTTTATTATTTGTTTGATTGCAGTTCTTGTTTCCGACTTTTATGGAAAATCGTTAATTACATTTGATAACCTCCGATTAATAAAGAACAAATAAAAGAAATAATATAAGCACAACCAAATAACTTTTTAATAACAAATTTTTATTAATTTTGGGATTTAAAACCCTCTGATTTACATAATATTTGGTAAAAAAATACATGAGAGCCTTTTTTGGAACCCTTTACCTATATATCTCCATCTCAGTTGAATTTTAAAACTTGAACTCGGGTTCAAGTGGCTTTGAATCTCTTTGTAGCTTTTTAGTCTTGTAGCTTTAAAGAGAAAAAGACTCCCCTATTGTTTTATCGCTCCCCAATTTATAGAGAGCGTGAGAATATATTGCTCCACTTTGTGAGTTGTTGTTGAGTGATTCTCTCAACTGGGAGGATATTTCTCTAACGTATTTTATCGTTGATTCTCTCAACTGAGAGGATATTTTTCCAACGTACTTTATAATTGAGTGATTCTGTTTGATTTTTATTCCTGTGTTCCAGATTCAGGTGTTCTCAGGTTTTGTCAGCCTTTGGATCTATGAGCTCGGACCCGAGGTTCGGCTTTTAGAATCTCGGGGTTCGTAAAGTTCAGTCCTTAAAACCTCGGGGCTTATAAAGCTCGAACCCGAGATTCAACTCTTTAGAATCTCGGATTTGTGAAGTTCGGACCTAAGGTTCGACTTTTAAAGCCTCAGGGTTCGCGAAGTTCGGTCCCAAGGTTCAACTTTTAGAGCTTCGGAGTTTGTGAAGTTTGGTCATGAAATTCGAACTAAGAGTCTCGGGGTTTACGTCTTTCGAATTTAGAGCCTCTGGGCTTATGAAATTTGGGCATAAATATGTAGGCCGATTAATAAAATTTATGAGCTTATAACTCCAGGTATTCCAATAATTTCGGCTTTTGGGCTTTATAACTTGAAATCCACGAATTAAATTTGGTCAAAATTTTAGTGTCAACAGTATTAAAGTTAAACCGTCGGGGGACCCATGATTGTTATAAGTAGAGGCTTATTCTTTTTTAGTGGCCTTTTAAGAGCATTTTCATCGGTTTATCTTCATTTCACATTATTTTCATTTATTACTCTCCTTCAGATGATCTATTATGATCTCTAAAACATTAGACTATTATTTTCTACATCTTTCACAATTTTTTATTTAAAATTTGATATATATAAATACATATTATTAACGTGATAATATTTTTTTTCATAAAAGATATTATTATACATCTAATTAATTAATTTTTAAAATTTTAATATTATTATTATTTATGTGCTTTCCTTATATTTAAAAAAATAGTAATAAGTCTTAAACTTGATTTTTATTACATTTATTTATATAAATTATTATATTTAATTTATATTTATTATCGTGATTGTTTTTAACAACTAAATCTATAAATTTGATCGTGTATAAATTTTATAATAAATATATTTTTTTCATTTTCTTACTATAAATCCTAATCTTATTCATTAGTTATAGATACCCAAAATTCTAATTATTTTCAAATATGATATTGAAACTTAGTTTAGTTTTATAACTCATTATTTATTAAGCATCAGTTGGATTACATAATAAAATTAATATTTTCATTTAAATATTAAATTTAAAATTTAATTTTGTATTAAATTAATATAATATGATATAAAGAAAAGTGATTGGACAAGGAAAAAATATACTTCAAATATGCTATTATTTAATTATTTTCGTTTTATATTTATATTTGTATTAAAAAATAAATATTATTTTTTTAATAATTATATTAAATAATGTGAGAGGATAGAGAGAAAATATTAATTTTATATATTTAAGGATTAAATGGTAGTTATCAAAATTTTGGGTAATTATATTAGTCATTCTCTATTTTAGGTAATGACACGATATATTTAGGTAATTGATGTGAAAGCAAAAAAATATACTCCTATTACATTTGTTCCCTAAAATACGGACAAAAATATTATTTTAGATAATACGATGGTAGTGCTCTTAGAATGGGCTGCTGGTAGACAGAGAATAATATTTTTGAAGTTTTATATACTTGCCTCCACACTATTTTTCGAGCCTCACAGCACGGCCTAATATGGCCGAAATAAACAAATCTTTTATCTAGAAAATGAATATTTCCTTTTCCAAATGCTACCAGAAAATTCTGTTGTATATAGAAAACTCATTCTCGGAAAAATTATTTCAGTTACAGAAAATTTTTGTTTCCCAAACTTGTATGTGAAACTCGCTCCAGAAAAATTTCCTTACTACTCGTTCCGTCTCATTTTAATAGTTTAATTTTTTTTTTCCATAAGAATTAAGAAAGATCAATTAATGTTGCTGAAATCTAAAATATTTTCTCTTTTTTACTATACCCCTTATTAATGCTATTCATTTTGTACAACTCGTGATGGATGAAGTAATTAAATTGATATAATAAATAAAAATATTTTAGTGAAGTGATTTTTCAACTATTTTTCTAAAATAGAAAATCGATTATATATTGGGTCGTATTAAAAAATCATACAAAACTATTAAAATGAAACAGAGAAAGTAGTATATAACTAACAAAAAAAATAATAAAAAGTTTATGCATAATCACTTTTTCTACCTTTCTAATCTTATTTATAATATTTTGCTAAGTCTTTTATTTAAAAATTAGTGTGAAGCGCACGTGATATACGTTTTTATTGGAAAATTTCCAATTACTTCTTATAATATATATGAAAAAAAAATGTTTGACTCAAGAAGATGTTGAAGATACATTGAGTGCAACCACAAATCACATCAAATGTATAACAGTATACCGAATAATGTAGAAAATGATATACATTATACTCTCTGAAACAAAGTTTCTCGCGAATTTTCGTGGATTTTGTCAAGAAAAAGTGTCGAAAGAAATCTCCTAAGCAGTCACAATAACTTCCCCGCAAGTTTTTATTTTATTTTATTTCAATTCTTTTACTTTTGTTGTATTGGCATTAATTCATAATCTCCATGGAGTGGAACATGAGTAATAAGCAATTACATTGACATTTCTTTACCGTGAACATGAATATTCATGTTCTGCATCTACATTTGCATGAATATTCGGATTCCATGCATGAACACAATGATTAAAACAATAACGAAATATTCGTTTGTACGCATCTTAAATTTGGACAGCCACTTGGCATAAAATTGGAGTGTAAGCATTGCTTCTAGTTTATATATGATATTTAACTTATCAGTGAATTATTTTTCATGTAATTGGCCATTCGGCCGATCATTGGCAGACCTAGGAATTATGGGTAGGGAAGGCCGAATATTACTGTCTTATGTAGTAGGGGTTAATTTCTTTTTTTTTTTTTTTCCAGGAGGAACCTGGATATAGGAGTATAAAAATTTTTCAACATTTACATAGATATTTCGAGAAATTTTCCAGAGTCGGGAGGTTGCAATTCCCTGCCTAGGGGGATGGCAACTGCGGTCGATAATTTATTATAGATCTATATTGAAATGGGTATTATTTACGCATCACAAACAAAAGCCTAACTTGTTTAATTTCAATTTCTTGCAACGGACCTAAGCTTCCCCTTACTTCAAAACCTATTTTTCTCGGTCATTTGTAAGATAAAATGGTCATGTTTGCTCCATTACATGCATGTACAGTGCATTAAAATCTAGAAATATATATAATGGCATAAAGGTTAATATTCTCATGTATAATTTACACATGTGATGTCTATATATCCTAGGCAAGCTAGCATCTTTCTGTCTTATATACATGATTTGACCCAGAGCTAAAAGTTTATTTTGGCTAATTTCAACGCAATTGATTATATGGTATGCAAATGCAAAGTATGATAAACATCATATATAGTAGGAAACAGGGGAGATTTTAATGTGGATGTACAAATAATTTTCATGATGTTAAAGATGTATTGGATTATTTTATCCAATGTCTTCTTTCTGCAAAACGGACGGTAGCTTAGGGCATTCCTCTATATGGAATGTTTTGGTTTTCTACTATTCCTCTCCCGAATCAATATTCTTCAATTTGATCTTTTAGGGTATGTTTCATTTGTCTACATATCATATTAATTACAACAATAATATGCATAAGTATGAGATCTAGCAATATAGTGTAGATAGGAACATGCAATTACTCACAAAATTCACCTTTCACATAGTTGACTAACCCCATATTCTATGGGTCACCTTATCAGTATATGAGTTAAAACCTCAGCATCCTCAATAGATTCATGTACATTTTGACTATTTAAAATTCCCTAATAGACTTATTTGAAGAATTTATATACGATAGATTTCATAATATACGTGTATGGATTTGCCTAACCTTAAAAAGTTTCTAGTCTATTTAATTCATAATTACCATAAACATATTAATTAAGACAAAAACTATATATTATAGACAATTCTCTATATTATATACTTAAACCTATTTAATTTAAGAGATATAAAGAGATTAATAACGAAACCTTAATTGAATCCATGGTTGAAAATTTTCATACAGGTTAAATCTTCCAATCCTATACAGTCTCAATAATAAAAATTAATTTGTTTCTTACTCTATTGATGGGATGTAGAGAAGAAGATGTAGAATCACGTTTCTCTTTTTTTGTTGTATTAGTTGGGGATTAAACCTCTAATATTTATATTAGGTCAAATATTAGATTTATATATTTCTAATTACGCCATTCATAGAATTAGAAATATCATTTAAATATCTACACATTAAATCCATAACAATTGTACTCTTAAGCCAAATATTTAATCTTAATTAGATTATTTTAGTTAGGCTTAATTATATTGATAGCACAACACATTTAATATT